>JAPEVC010000231.1:0-54587 GCA_027946555.1 Gnomoniopsis sp. IMI 355080 | reverse complement strand
CCACCCAGGAGTCCGACCCCCCCGCCCTTGCCTGCGGGCCCTCAGATGCGCGTCGTAAACGGCGTGATGGTGGTGGACGAAACGACGACGCAATACGACCGGTACGCCGAGGCGGATGCGGCGCGCGAGAACTACGAATCCAAGGAAGAGCACGAGTTCAGTCGGCGCACTACGCAGCGCACCAACATGACGCGCAAACCTCAGGCCAATTTCTGGGCAGCGGAAGAGACCGAAAAGTTCTACCACGGTCTGCGCATGTTCGGCACGGACTTTGGCATGATCGCCAAGATGTTTGGCGGCGGCAAGTCACGGCGGCAAGTCAAGCTGAAGTTTAATCGCGAGGAGCGCGCAAACCCAGTCGGCGTCAACAAGTGCATCATCGGCGAGAAGGAGGTCGCCATGGACTTGGATGCCGTGGGCGGTGGCGAGGGCCTCGAAGAGAGCGCAGACATCAAGGACGAGCTGCTCCGCGAGCAGAATGAGCGCGAGGCGCAGGCCAAGGCGTTGGAGGACGAGGTCGCTGCCGAGGCACGGCGCAAGAGGGAGGAGCTAATGGGCAAGCGCAAAGGCGACAAAGGCAAGGGTCTTGGCGGTAACGAGACGACAGCGGAGATGGAGGTTGTTGACGAGGATGTACCGGCACCGGCTGTGGCGAGGACTACGAAAGGAAGGGCCAAGGATCCGGACACGCTCCCTGGCGCCAAGTACGGCGTGGGTACGGACCCGGATGTTATCGATGAGACGGATTTGCCCGCGCCGGCCACGCGCGGCGGCCGACGTGGTCGTGGTAGAGGAGGACGGCGCGGTGGCAAGGCGCAGATCTTTGCAAGCGGTATTGGTGCCGATTAGAGCAGTCCGTCAAATCAAGGCTTAGTCTGTTTTCTTTTTTTAAAAAAAGAATTGGCGTTGGGGTGGTATAGATTGGTTGAAATGCGTGCATGGCCGGGGCATAGTTGCAATCGGCTGGAGGGAACTTTCGGATATGGCGTTCTACAGGCAGTCAAAGACCGGGGATAAGCATCCGGCAGAAATGAGAGAATCAATGACCAGGTTGGTGTGTCTTTTTCGAAAGGAGTCTGGCCTGGAGACATACGTATGGATCGATGGTGATGTAGAAAGACAAGGGTTGTCATAGAGTGATACCACATAAATAGAGCATATTTGAACTTCGCAATTGATAACGAGCAAACGTGAGCGTCGAGCATGGATGGACTTTGTACCTCCGATTGCTTCAGGTGGCTAACCTCTCTTCGTCGCTGAACCCTCCTCTCAGATCGCCTATGCACCTGACTATCCGTGCCAAGGGCTCCAGCTTCATCCAGTCATACAAGCACACATCGAACGCCATGTCTCCTCCACAAGGCCGGCCGACTGTCCATAAATTCACCCATGTTTTTTTCTGCTCGACGAGCCGCCTGAAGTTTGGATTACAATCATTTTGTTTTGTGTTTTGTGTTTTGTGTTGTGATACGGCCCGCGTCGAGTTGACGGATAGCCCAAGCCTGTAGGTCCTACCCAGCTAGCTGTGGGTGCGCAAAAGACGCATGTGCATTGCCCTGATGTTACTGTCCCGTCAAAAGCGGTAGCAGCATCTTTCCCAACGCCACAGATTACCAAACATGTGCACGAATCAATCCTTCTCCCCTACTCCACCAGTATCCACAGCTAGTCGAGGTAGACAGACAAACGATCTGGGCGTGTTTTGAACCCTTACTGAGCGGCGGGTGGGTCATCATCGTCGGGCTGATCGAACAAGAAGTTGGCAGCAAGTTCCTCGTTCTTGTCGCAGGCGAAGTATGCCTGAATCGCCTGGTCGCGATCAAAACCAAGACGGCACAGCTATTTAAAATTGGTCAGTCCTAAAGCGTCACAATCAAGATATTTGATAAACATACACGCTCGATAGCATCGCGCTCCTCCTCCGACACAGCAATTGTTTGGGCTCCAGGAGGCACTGGGGCATCCTCATCACCCTCCTCACCAAGCAGACTGAGGAATTGCTCGGGGTGGTGGGCAATCAGCTGCGCAAGCTGAGGATTGCTAGCGCCCAGCTGCTGCAAAATAGGCTCAAGCATACCAGGCTGCTGTTGAACCACCTGGCGAAGCTGCTGGAACTGGGCATTGTTTCTGAGGAACTCCAAGTTTCCCATACCACCCTGTGCAGCAGCCTGGGCTACAGCGGCAGCAGCCCCACGGCCTGCAGCGTTCCCACCAGCGGGTCGCCCGCCTTGCTGGGCGGCGAGGTCGAACAGATTGACGTTACCCTCCTCGGGGGGCTGGTTGGCGTTGCCCTCCTCGGGGCGGTGGTTGACATTGCCCTCCTCGGGGCGCTGGGCAGCAGCGGCGGGTCGCTGCTCTTGTTGAACGTTCTCGGGAATGCCCTGTTGCATGTCAGTGCGTATCCCTGTCTAGAGATAGTTTCCTCACCACATACGTTCAACAGATACTCCACGGCGCGATCCGGGTTGAAAAAGGCAGCGCGCATAGCAGCATCGATCTGTGCTCTCTCGAAACCCATGGCCTCCATGTTCGCGATGGCCTCGGCGCGCTGGTCGCCAAGTGCCAGGGCATTGGGGTCGTTGAAGTTGGCATCGGAGCTTCGAGCAGCAGGGGTCGGTGTTGCAGGCGCGGCAGCTTGGGCTGATGTTGAGACCGAGGGCGCAGCTGGGGGAGCTGGTGTGGATGAAGACGGAGCGGGGGCGGGAGTTGCTGGTACGGCGGCGGCAGGCTTCTCAGCCTTGGGCTATAGTGATAGATGAGCAAAGTGTTTCTAGTGGTGGTGGTGGTGCAGCATGCATGCATGGCGAGGCGGAGGTAGACAGAACATACCTTATTCACTACACAGACAACGAAGCCCTTCTCCTCGATGTTATATGTCTCGACGGTATCCTCATCCTTCAAGATCTTGCCTGGAAGTGGGTCCGGTCAATATGGGCGTTGCTGTAATCCAAGACACCGGGAGTGTTCCTCACCCGCATGAATCAACTTCAGTAGCTTGGCGTCCCATCCTTTCTCTGCGGTGATCTTTTCCTTGACGGCGGAGATCTGTTCCCCAGGTCAGTATTGATGCACCTGTGGTCGGGCTCGGAGAGGATTGTGTGGCCTGGAGGCGATGGGCGCCTGAGTAGGCCAATCTGAGGAGAGCTCCGAGGAGGGGAAATCGCATACCAGGTCGGTGGGTTCGCACTCGATGACGAATTTCTGCTGCTTCAGATCCTTTTTATTCCAACAAGCAGTCAGTCACGAAGGCTCTGCAGAACGTGCGCAGTTGCAGCAGACGCAGGGTACGGTTTTGAAGATGTGAGGGTAGATGGCGGCGATTCTAGTCTTGCCGCCCGCGCTTCAGACGCACCTTGAAAGTAACCTTCATGTTGGGCAACGAACGGCGTGTAGTTGCTGACTTGTCGTGGGCCGGGGAGGTGGAAGGACGGTGTATTGCAAATGGAAAGGCTCTTATGGAGAGGTGGATGAGATCCAGACGCGGAGTTGATGGAGGGGGGGAGGGCGGAGAAGGGTGGTCGGGAGAAAAGAAGAAAGATGGTGTTGAGACGGAGGTTTGGTCGGATGAGGTGTGGTTGACGTTCAACTAAAGTTGCCGGGCAAGATCATAGTGGCAGATGGCGGGGACCAGCCCCGTTCAAGAAGGCGAGGTTCAACTGGCGGGCAGGCAGGCAGGGCAGGCAGGGCAGGGTTTAGTAGGTACCAGGTGACAGCAGCACTGTACCTAGGCCAGCCAGGTACCTACCCAAGCAGTAACGCTGCTGACCAATAACTATACCCAGGTATGCGCATGTACTCCGTACTATGTACTGCACTCAGAAATGTGGGGCAAGGCAAAAAACCTCAAGCAGGTTGACGAAGCTCCATGGCAGCCTTGAGGAGGCAATGAGCTTATGCTGCTGACCTTGTACTAGGCTTGTGAAGCTTGAACTTGAATTTGAATTCTGTACTCATACTAAGGCCATTCATTTCTCAAGTGTGTCCTCGATTAATTGACCGACCGGACCAGACCACGTGCTCTCAGCCTTATTTACTCTTTGTTGACCAGCTCATCCTAGGACAATGCCATGGTTGTTGCATGCAAGATTGTGTCATAATGTAGGCAGGTTAGGTACCTAAGCATTCACAGATATCAGGCAGGGAAATAAGTTTGCAGCAAGACATTTCATGTGTTCATGTTTCTGTCTTTCTGCTTTGATGCTTTCATCTCTTTTGCACCTCATACCCCTTTCAATCAGTGCTCTGAATCCCATCCTGAATCATGATGGCCCTTCTGCCTTCTCCCCAACTGTCTCTCTCATTACCTCATCTGATAATGATACTCGATTCTTGCTCCGCCAAAGCCCCTTTTTTTGCCTTTTCCACGTCTGGGACATCCCAGCCTCTATTCCAAAGAAGGAAAATTCCAGATCTTTTCACATCTGGAAGTGATATAAAACGCCTCGCTCGAAGTAGAAGAGAAGGAGAAAGAAGAGAATGGTATCAATGTGAATAATGTGGTCCACCATCCATCCAGCCAACAAAATACGGAACAAGACCCCTTTTCTTCCTTGCTCCTCGTATATAGATAGTCATCAGACACTTAAACAATAGGGACCGTATAGTCGTTGCGGATGACAAGCAAATATGCTGACATCACACCGCAGTCAAGGTAAATAAAAAAAATAATGAAGATGAAAAGAAGAACGCGCGCCATCCCCGCGCAACGCTCACCACGCCCCGATGGGCAGCGCTTCCAGGCCCGGTCCACTGGGCCCGTCGCGCGAAGGCGTCTTCCGTGCCGGCTGCACATGCAGGCTCGTCTGCGAACCGGCATTCAAGATATACTCGGGTACCGGCGGCGTGATTTTGCGTTCTGGCAGCTCCGTCTCCTCCCGCACCTCGCCCAACGTCGTCTCGTCCGAGCGACCGCTCCCATCGCTTGTCCCGCTGAACGTCTTGTTTTCGTAGTGGTGGACGGCCGAGAAGCTTTCGAATGAGCCATTATTTGTCAGAGGGCTGGACACCGCTGGCAGCGAGCCACTTCGCAACCGGCTGAGGGAGCGGACGCTCCCACGGTCCGAGATGATCTGTCCTGCTTGCGGCGCCGCGATGACAATCGTGCCCGGGCTGGCCATTGGTGGGGGCGTAGGCGAATCGGACCGGAAGAGCGGGTGGATATGTCCCTCGCTGACTGAGGTCTGCTGCGTAAAGGCACGCTTGGGCGGCGCGGGGAGGGCGCTACGGGTCGACGCCGGGCTAAAACTGCGGCTCCGTCGCGCTGCTCGGGGGACCTCGAAATCAAGGGGCGTCCCCGGGCTAGGGCTGCGGCTCGTCGTGGGACTGGCCGGGATGGTCTCAAGGAAGCGACTACCGCCGACGGGTGAGGTGGTATCGAGCACCAGTTGGCGGTTCTGTGGATCCACATTGGAAGTATCCCAAGAGTCGAAGCTGTCGTCGGTGCTGGTGCGTTCGCGATGCGCCACGGACTCCAACGAGGCAGCACGTCGAGCGGAGCGTTGGCTGCGTTGGCTACGCAGGCTGCGCTGACTCCGGAAACTTTTATTGCTGCGGTTGCTTGAGAGCAGATGCGTCTTGGACGAGGCAGACCGCATGGCCTGCTCCACGGAAGAGGTAATGGAGTAAATCGTGCTTGTCGCTGAGAAGCCGCCACTGGAGCCCGGTGGGTTCTTGGAGCTCATTGACATGGTCCTCGAAGATGGAGCAGACTCGGGCGCCGAGCTCACGCGGCTATAAGGAACGGTCTTCACCCGGGTCGTGGGAGATCTCCGGCCAATCTCCTGCATCCCCGGGCTATAATTGGACTGGTCGTTGTGCTGTGCGCGGTCGGCAATTAAGCGAGAGACGAGGAAGAGCACCTGGAATGGAAATGACACGGCCATGATGATTGCTGTGCCTGCGAGAAAACCAGACGTATCAACCCCTAGGGTTCTCCCCTTTGACAGGCAAATCAGAGTTGCAACTGTCAAAGCTGCCGCCACGACACAGAGCACTATCCCGCATCCAAAGACCAGCGCCGTTACTCTTCCAGCTTCTTTCCTTCGTAATGATGTGGTGACGACCCAAAACAATAACGCCAGAGTCGCAGACTCTAGTATTGTTGCTATTATTGCGGCGGTCCTGGTTGGTGATGTAGGTTGCGAGTGAGGTAGTGCCAAAACAATTTGCAGAACGAATAGAACTGCAGAGGTTGATATCGCGGCAACCCCTAGCACCGTGGACGCCACTAGGCGAGACTGTACACTCATGTTTGAAAACAAGAAAAAATATAATCGAATCGTGGGGTGGACGGCTATGCGTCGTCAGGAATGAGTGGTCATGCGCTGTGCTGCCGATCCAAGACAAAATCCAGTTCGGTCTTGTCTCAATTGTCCCACCATAAAAGACTGGGGACAATAGTCAGACACGCGACGGGCCGAGAGGAATTTGAGTATGGCGATCCGTAGATCCGGAACGTTGAATTTTCAAACGAGTGGACGAAGGACGGTTTGAGCCTTGCAGGAACCAGAAAGAAAGAGGTTGCAGAAAACGGAAAGTCCAGCGCCTTTCTATTCGTATGAGTCTTCGGGCTTGCCAAGGTCTATCATTCAGTCTAGACCCAAAAAAACCCGGCTCCGGTGTGTGGGTCACGGCCGAGTTGGACACAAGAATTTAGTGGAGTGCAGTGTTCGGGGATATCAAACAACCTCGCCTAGGCGAGCGGTGATGCTAGCAGGCCTTGGGATATGAGAACCTGGCCCTAAACCCCAACACTGTGGGTCGCAAGGCTGACGATGACGACAGAACTGGGCGCAGGTCGATTTCAGTTGGTAATGTCGATGGGTTTTAAAAGGTGGGCGGTCGGTACTGTGTAATCGAATTCGTCCAAAATAGATTGGCTTTGGTTTGTGGGCCTCGTTTAGGCCGAACTGTAGCGATTTCCTCCTATTCCAGTATGAGGGCTGTCGTGGATAATGAGATGAAATGTATCGGCAAGGAATGTCCTTAATAAGAATTAAAGCCTTATGAAGGAGCGGTCTCGTCAGTTCGTCAAAGAGAGCGTCGTCAAAGAGAAAGTGAATGTCATCCACCATGGGACATAGAACAGAAGCAGTCCAGCTTCGGACACGAAAGCGAGCAATGCTATCGCTCTGTAGTAGAATCGTTGAGAACAATAATTCCAGGCCTCCAAATTTGTGCAACGTTAAACACCCAACCCAGTGTATAGGGGGGTTGTGGAATATATTGCAGGGCAACAACCCAAGAAAAGGAGACGAGGCAGGATTGTGAAGAGATGAGGAGGGGAAAGATGGGTCGTCCGGGATCAAAGTCTATACATGGACCCGACGAGGAAAATATGTGAACGGGGGCCAGGGAAGTCCCAAGCCCAGACGCGTCGCGTTTGTCTGTCGAAAAGAAAAACCCTTGTGCTTTGTTTTGTTTCCCATTGGTGAGTTGACAGCTGGGGTTGCATCGGACGGACCGCCGGGACTTGCACACGTTATGCGCAGGGTCCTCCTGGCAGAGACAACTGGTGGAGCCAGGGGTTGTGATGTGCCCGCCTTGACTCTTTGAAATATGCCCGGGCCCTCGACCACAGGTGCGTGACTTTGGGGACGGCCTGGACCAGAAGGACTAAATTATGGCGATGACAATCGTAGTCCAAGTCCTTCAATGTAGATCATCTGGAGGCCCGGAAGCAGATGGCGGGCCCAAGATATAGTCGTTCTTTTGGGCGGGCTACCGCTTCCACGGGCTCGGCGCCAGTGCAGTAGGTGCAGCAAGAGTCTGTCGGGTAGGACCAGAGGACGTGACGCCGTAAGTTTGTCGACTGACACTGTTTCATTGGCTATCCTTCTAGATGAAAAGCTGGCAGGAGGACTAGCTTTCTGAGCAGAAGCATGGCAAGACTTTGGAGAAATGGGGCCATCATCTTTCACTTGGATCCTATTGTACGAGACATGAGAGTAAGCGGACCTTTTTGTCTGCAGATACGGTGTAGATCCTTTTGGGAAGGTGGAACTTCATCAAGGTCACCTAAATTGAACAACAGGTTGTGTGTTCCCCTCCATTGTGGCTTTGTGTCGTGTAACCTATGATGTCTGCTAGCCACCAGCGGGCGTGGGGTCCCGTTACTCTTGACCAGAGAAGGCGGTCTTGCGAAAAAGACTCTGGCGTCCAAGAAACATTGACTTTGGCCCCGCCGTGTCAGTTCGAATTAGCTTTTCTACCGTTACCTCGCATGCGATTTCCGGGAATGTTGACCCACATCCGGAAGAGCGAGCCAAGCTTGCAGTGAAGAAGCCTTAGTCAGATTGCGTATGTTTGTGTATACTAGTATAGGGCCGACCGGCAAGTGGTGCGGTCCAGAGCTCCGAGGTTCTGACGATCGCTGCATACCTAGGTAGAGCTAAGCCAGGTAGTCAGAGTTTCGTGTAAGCATGTCTTAGCTAGTAGAGGTCGACTACGGATGTCCAGTGGCAGCCACACAGCAGCGAGACTAGAAAAAGCAATCATCGTACTATTACCAGCCTCTGTCGCTAAGTCGCGTCCTACTCCAATAGATGACCAATATAAACGTCAGGCCATGTTGTGCGTATTGGTTGCGCCTGTTTGCCCACCGACTCGTTGGTTGTTGGCGGCGCAATGAATCCATTCCCCTTTGTTGCCAGGCTCTTGGCTCCTTAGCTGCCTCGTATGCAAGGATGCTGGTATTCTGGTACCTGATTTACGTACTATGGTAGTATCCAGAGCACCTGCCAGCGCCTTGGTTCAAGGTGGCATTCGGCAAAAAAAAGAAAAACTTTCAGCCTCATCCATGGCTGTGTTGTTTCGACCAGGACGCGGGATCACTTCCGTAGGTCAAAGCTCTGGTCAATTTGGGCTGCAGATTCAGTCTAGACTCTACAACCTTGACGAGGCTAGGCCTGACTTTGCTGATTGTTTGCTGTTGATCGTCGACTTTGCGCAGCTATTCCCAGCACTGACAGCTGACAGACCTGCCGGCCTGTCCCTCGGTACTTACCCAGGTACTCAGCTCAGCAGCCAGCACCGCCTCAGCGCCGCCGGCATCGCTAATTTCGCACTCCGAGCTGGTTTATGCAAGCTTCGAGCGCGACATTGGCAGTCAACGTCATTCCCTGCTGTCATTTGTCAACTTGGAGATCTTCGAAGCTTCGGCGCTCATCCCATCTTTGAGCTCGTGGGAACAGGCAAATCCCTGTGTCCTTTCGGCGATCTCGCGTGGTTTGCGGGATTTCTCCACGACCTTGTTTTGTTGTTCTCGAGATTTCTTTTTCATTGTCCCTGTCGTTTCAGCTGAACAGCGAAGTAATGGCAACAGAAAATTTTCTCCATCACAATGACAGCCCCAGGAGGAAATACCCAGTGCAGGGTTGCGGCCCAGCGGGTGTGGAGTACCGCTCGTTTTCTCAAAATCGATCGAAGCGCACGGTGGCCAGGTCCAATTTATCGACAGCACATGGAAAACCGCCCAATAGGGACTCGAGGCGCCCGTGGCCATTGGCCAATAAGTCAGGAATTGATCGCTTGTGAACCTTATCCACGGGGAAAATACCTTAGGCCAAACGGTGTGGCGAAGGAACAAGGGCAGGCCAAGCCTTTGCAACGTCCACCAGCGATGTCACATATTATGGTGCCGGATATATGGTAATATCGGTGTGCAGGGTTTACCCGATGCCGCTGAAAGAAACCTAGACGAAAAAGGTCCCTGTCGACCAAGGGACCATGCTCACTCATTTTGAGATGACCGCTTTTTGGATGAGGGATCATACATTCATACCATGCTATGGTTGTAGTACCAGGCAGCCAGGCAGTCGAGCTTCGGCCGTCCGCGCATCGGTGGAACAGACCCTCGCAAGAGAGCAGGCTGGAAGGGCAGATGGGCAGGTGGGTGGGTGTGATACTTGCCCTGCACTGCGCGGCGAGGAAAACAGCAGATAGGAGCCCAACCTGCCAAGCTAATAAGAGTCGAAGTAAGAAGCTCGTGTGCGAAATGAGGAAAAGTCACAGCTTGTTTGTGCTCGGTGCGGCGCGATGTTGGAGTGCCCACATGGTCAAGAGCAGAGAGTTTGGCTTGAGTGCCGACGAGGATGCGAGTCAGGAGGCTTTTTCGTACCTGCATAGGGCCAAGCTGACCTGCATGCTACCATAGTAGTATATAGAATTAGAGTATCGGCAGGTCCCAGGAGCGTGCAGATGAGTGGCGGGTTACCGTGCTGTGCTGTGGGTATAGAATCAAGCTGTGCCCTTGAGCTGTCCCGGTTGTTGTCTTTTAGCCGGGCCGGTGAGAGCTTGCGGGTTTCCATCTGCAGGTTGCGACACATACATATGTCGTGATTATGTTTGACTCGATTTGACTTTTGTGACTGTCATTTAGTAACCTTTCCTATTTGTTGGGGCTGCGCAGTGAGGGCGTGGGAGGGAGGACTGTCTTGTGAGCATCCATTAGTAAGTGAATGGGTTATGAGGTAGGCATCTAACGGGAACGTCGGAATACTGGACCAACCTTGTCATCAAAGGTTTTGTGCGGGGCAGCATCTTCTCACCTCGTCCCCAGGAATGTTCACCTATTGCTTCAAGGTATGCTCACAGGGTTTTGCAGAAAATATACCCAATGCTCGATACTGTGTCTACACAGACGAGTCTGTAAGTTCTTGGGGCGCCCCAGTAAAATCCTGCCCCGCTACGTGCAATACAGAGCAGCTCAAGGTCATCGCACCGTGATGTCGCGAGCAGCTCGGTGCAATGATGCATCGAGCCGGCTAAATCACGACGTTGTCCATACGCTCTATTGTCTTGACAGCAGCATGCTAGCCGCAATTGTTCCGGACCTGCTCTTCTCGCATGCGTTGCCCGCAAGCCGCGCCGAGTTGGCCTTTTGATTGCTGGGAATTGCATCGAGCGATGCCGGCTTTACCGTAGCCAAGATGCAACTCAATTCGCATCATGCGCTTGATTTATTTGCCCTTGATTTTATCATGACGGCTCAATTGCTTGGTTGCTACGCTTAGGTATATAGAAGCGGAACTTTGTTGGACTCAAATTTGAATGATGGCCTCCCTATTGCCAATCTGTAGAGCGCGATCTCAATCCACGCTGCGATTGTGACGATGCGGTTCTTCGTCTATGTCAGCAGCCTTTTGGCCTGGTGGATGTGTGCGGCCTCAGCAACAAACAACAACCTGACCGACCTCGTGGAATGGGACCACTATAGTCTCTCGGTCAATGGACAAAGGTGAGCGCTGGAAAGAATGCGACAGTCTTCTCCTCTTTAGATTCCAGTCACCTTCGTGACATACTAAGTGCTGATCAACCTCAAGAGTCTTCATAAATAGCGGAGAGTTCCACTATCAGAGACTGCCCGTCCCAGAGCTATGGCCAGACATCTTCCAGAAACTCAAAGCCAACGGATTCAATACCGTCAGCATATACTTCTTCTGGTCATATCACTCGCCCTCCAAAGGAGTATATGACTTCGAGACATCGGGCAAGAATCTACAAGCTCTGTTTGATGCTGCAAAAGACGCAGGGATCTGGGTCATCGCTCGAGCCGGTCCCTATTGCAATGCTGAAACGAACGCTGGAGGTCTCGCTCTCTATGGAACGGATGGTAGCTTTGGCACCGTAAGGACCGCGGATGAGACCTACTACGAGAGCTGGCTTCCTTGGGTTCAGAAAGTCGGAGCCGTCATTGCCGCCAACCAAATTACTGAAGGTGGTCCCGTCATTCTCAACCAGATCGAGAATGAGCTGCAAGAGACGACGCACTCTGCAGACAACACTTTGGTTCTGTACATGGAGCAGATCGAGGCCGCCTTCCTGGCTGCCGGTGTGGTCGTTCCAACCACTAGCAATGAAAAAGGCATGCGGTCTCAGTCTTGGAGTGTCGACTATCAGGACGTAGGCGGAGCCGTGAATGTCTACGGCCTGGATTCATATCCTGGCGGCTTGTCCTGCACCAATCCAGCCTCTGGTTGGACACTGGTGCGAACGTACTACCAATGTAAGTGGCGACAGAGGACGATACGATCCTCATCGAATAGTCAGGAAAGTGTTAACTGGTCGTCAAGGGTTTCAAAATTACAGCTTTTCGCAGCCCGAGTTTCTTCCCGAATTCGAGGGAGGCTACTTTACGCCTTGGGGCAGCGGCACTTTCTATGATACAGTACATCCCACCCCTTCAAGTCTCCGAGAAAAATTGAAAACTAACCTGAATCAGTGTGCTTCCTTCCATGACCCAGCATATCCCGATTTATTGTAAGTGACGACACTCTGCTTGAATCTTTTGCTGAGTCTTTGGTGGACTGGGGTTTCTTTTCGAGGAGACACGGATGACACTCTTCATTTGCGACTGCGAGTGCGATCCAAGTCCAGGGACTAATATGATTATAGCTACAAAAACAATATTGCCGAAAGGGTCACGATGCAGAGCTTCTATATGACATACGGAGGTACGAATTGGGGTCACTCGGCTGCCCCAGTCGTATACACTTCATATGATTATTCGTGAGTAACTTACTCCTGGATGAATATTTCAAAGCAACTCATTCCGTCCTCATAGGGCTCCCATTCGCGAGACTCGTCAGCTATGGTCCAAGGCATTGCAAACCAAACTCATAAACTTCTTTGCGACGTCCACACCAGACTTGCTCAAGACCGAGATGGTAGGCAATGGCACGGGATACCAGGTCGACACAGATGACATTTTCACTTTCTTGATACAGAATCCAGATTCAGCTGCTTCTTTCCTAATCACCGAGCAAGACGACTCGAGCTCCAGTGGAAACTTTAGCTTTACTGCAACGCTCAATACCACCCTCGGGGCTGTCGACGTTCCCAACGTTTCCCTCTTTGGTCACCAAAGCAGGATCCTCGTCACGGACTATGCCCTGGGCAACCACACCCTACTGTACGGCTCCGCAGATATTGCCACCTACGGAATCTTTGACGACGCCATTGTCATCGTTCAGTACCTCAAGACCGGGCAGACTGGCGAGTTCGCCTTCAAGAACGAGGCCGGACTGACGTATACTATTCACGGTCCGAGCAGCTCCTTCGCCTCTTCGAACAGCAGCACGGCTGGGCAGAGTTTCACATGGACGCAAGAAGCGGGCGCGACGATCGTGTCCTTTTCGAATGGCGTCTCTGCGTGGTTGCTAAGTCAGGAGACAGCCTGGACCTTTTGGGCTCCATCGACCAGCGCTGATGTGTACGGTTCTCCCGAGGAGAAAATTTTCATCCTCGGATCGTATCTGGTCAGGAATGCATCTGTCAGTGGCGACATCCTCTCGATCTCGGGCGACAACAACGTCACTACTACAATCGAAGCCTACGTTGGCTCCGCCGCCATCAACACCATTTCATGGAATGGTATCTCACTCGCCGCAACAAAGACCACGTACGGCACCTACACTGCCACCATCCCCGGCGCTGAGAGTCGCAACATCACGCTTCCGGCCCTGACGAACTGGCAATCTGCCGACTCTCTCCCGGAAGCCTCGCCCTCCTTTGACGACTCCGCCTGGACCGTTGCCAATAAGACCACCAGCCAAGCCTACTATGCGCCATTGACCCTCCCGGTCCTCTTCTCCAGTGACTACGGCTACTATGTCGGGGCCAAAGTCTATCGGGGGTACTTTCCCGCCTCCACAAACTACACAACCGTGGCCATCACAGCCTCAGGCGGCAGTGGCTTTGGCTGGACAGCGTGGCTGAACGGCGAGCTCGTAGGCGGCGACACGGGCAATACGTCCGTTCTCGAAACCACCAGCGCAAACCTCACCCTGCCCGCTGCCGCCCTCTCCACCAACGCGAGCCAACCCAACGTCCTCACCGTCCTCGTCGACTACCACGGCCACGACGAAACCTCCGTCGCAGGCGGTCTGGCCGTCCCGCGCGGTCTCTGGGGCGCGCAGCTGCTCCCCGGCAACACCACCAGCACCACCACGGGCTTCACGCAGTGGAAAATCCAAGGCAACGCGGGCGGCGCCGCCACCAACCTCGACCCTGTGCGTGGGCCCATGAACGAGGGCGGGCTGTACGGGGAGCGGCTCGGCTGGCATCTGCCGGGCTTCGACCCGGCGTCGTCGTATCCGGCCTCGCTGGGTACGTGGGACGACGCTACGCCGTTGGCCGGGCTTAACGCCTCCGGTGTACGCTTCTACATCACAACGTTTGACCTGAATATCGATGCGGATTTGGATGCGCCACTGGGCCTATCGTTCACAGCGGCCGAGGGCACGGTGGCCCGGGTAATGTTTTGGATCAATGGATACCAATATGGTGAGAATGCCACTTCTATTTTGCCTTTCCCTCCTTGCTGCGAAGCCTATGCTTTGTTGTCCTAGACAAATCTTCTACCACCCCTTACCAAAATTAATGTTGACACACCTCACCACCAGGTAAATACGTGCCGCACATTGGGCCGCAGACAGTATTCCCCGTGCCGCCAGGTATTTTGAATAACCAGGGTGCGAACTATCTGGCAGTGAGTCTGTGGGCGATGACGGATGCCGGGGCGAGCTTGGAAGGAATCGAATTGGTCAACTATGGGCTGTACCAGACTGATTTCGGGTTTGGGGACATTGATGGTGAGGCGTTGCAGCCTGGCTGGACTGACAGGAGTGCGTATGTGTAGGCGTATGTTTTGTAGGCGTATGTTTAGGTGGGAAGAAGGCGAAGGAGTCAGCGCCGTTGACGCCTCATTTGCCAAATATACGTAATGATGGAAAAATTACGCTGACGGTCTGTCCATGTCCTTTAGTATGTCCCTCGCATACTTTGACTTTGCAGATAGTCGCATGCAGCTGCGTCGACTAGCTACCTCTGTTCTAAAGCCTCATTCGCTGCACTGCAACTCACCCGACGTTGCTTTCTCCATTGCACTAGCGAATAGCCTCTCTCGCTCAACGCTGCGTGTGGACATGCGTTGACCTATCACGACATTTGTCACAGCGTTACAACATAAGTATGCCCTCGCCTGTTCGAGTTGGTGAGTGTCAAATCTCTGAACTTGTGCGTAGATTGTGCAAGTTTTGTGGCAATTATTGTGTATATGTCTGCTGTTTGGTCTGCAGTATGACCGCATCTTCGGCATATAGCCTTTTCTGACTTATTTTCGTCATGAAATATAGACCTGCGCCACACGCTTGAAGAAGGTTGCCACCAAACGTGTTGCTGCACTGCCTGACTGCTGATAATAACATGTTTGGAACTGGTACCAACCATCTGTAAGATGCCTTGCCGACCATATCAAGGCCTCAACTGCCCGGGAAATGATGCAAAGCGAGGTACTGTAGAGGCATGTCGAATGGGAAATAATACACTCTTGCCCCGCCTTCTGAAATCACCTAGATCATTGTAGAACACCAGGCTACAGCTAGCGATGCCATAGAAAATGCTGCTTACCGTCAACGCCACCAAGAGCAATCGTTGCTCTTGTTCAATGCCCACAAATGATAGGGACGAATTAACTCCCACCTGGTTCTTCGGGAGAGCTCGAGATTGACCACCAATCTCTTTTCTCATGAGCCCGCCCTCGTTCGTAGAGTAGACTGCCAGACCGCGATGGAAGCCCGAATGAAAAGTATCAAGCCGAAGAGCATGGACTGTGGAAACGAGTCCACACATTCAGATCGTCTCAAGAAACGACTCATCTTGCCTCCGAGGAGGCACAGACTGCTGGCTATGACATCGGCTGGACTGGCGCTGCCGCTCTGTCTCTCAAATTCATACAGCTTGATGGAGCTTTTGGTTTTGTTTTCTCCTTTGTACATTCTTTTCCCCATTTTGTCTTCAAGCAATGAAAGAATTTACCTGCTCGTGCGGCTGAGCAGTGTCTTTTTCCGAATCTCCCACATGCTCCCACGACTGCAGATAGCCTTAAATTTGCCATGGTTTGTTCTCGTAATGAAGACTGGCTTTCCAGCCTGTTGCCAACTAAGCGGGGTTCGTCACTGGAACTGGAGGGTCTCGAGAGTGTGGTGTCCCTATATGTGCCGGGTCGCCTCTAGGCTGTGTATCTGCAGGCGAATCGGACGTTACGAGATTTCCGATAGACGGCGATTTTTCAGAATTGATCGAGCTCGCCGGGCGGTCCGGATATTCTTGATAAGCATTCAGTGAAGGCAATTTTTGGCCACCAACTCCGCCTCTTGGATCTCTCGAGTCCGCAGACGTTGCGGACGGTGCAGACGGTGCAGATGCCGCGGAGGCGTAAGTCTTGTATGACGGTGCAGAGACCGGTAGAGGAGGAGTTGGTGCTCCCTGTCCCGTAGCCTGGATCGCGGGCTTCGGGCTTATAGGAACTGGACCAGTAGATACAAGCGAGCTGGCATTGGCTCTGGCCTGCGCCTCCTTCTCTGCCTTACTCGGTCGTCCCCGTTTCCTGCCCGCTGGATTCGATTGGAAGACATTATACCCGTTCGAAGGTGTTTTCGATTGGAACACACCGTAGCCCTCAGCTATCGGCTGTTTCGCGTCTGGCGGCGGACGCGGCTGGATGCTAATCTGATGTGGAAGTTGCGGTGACCGCTGAGGAAGTGGTGGAGTTTGCGCCTGGGACTGAGAAGGCGGGCGTGGCTGGTATAGTACGTGCGGCATCGAAGCCAGTCGCTTTTGTGGTTGCTCGCCTTGCAAAAGATCTGAAGACTTGCGCTTCTTCAGGCTGGGTACAGTCGGTATGCTTAAGTCGGTGTCGAGCATGCTAGAAGCTGCGCGCATGCATTGATGCATGTTCCTGCCTGTGCAATAATGGTCAGGCCCTCATTTTTTGCCAGATGCAAAACAAACAGCACTATTAAAAGAGGGACTCACCTCCGGGTAGCTGCATCGAGAACCAGTCCGGTTGTAGGTTGCATTTCTTGATGAATTCCACAAGTTGCTCCGTGTCAACCTGACTAGCTTTTATGTACTCGGCCAGAACGAAACGCTGGGCCTCATGTTAGGGACTCAACAGAGAATGGAGGGGCCAGGATTTTCAGAGCTTTGCGCTTTGAAGCACACACCTTTTCGTCCTCTGTAAAATTTCCGGCGTCCATCTTCGCAAGACGTTTCACCGGACAAGCGTCATGTCAGGCGAGACGATATTCGCGCGAAGGGACCGGCCGCTCTTGAGGAGAAGCTGATATCTAATACTTCGAACGACGCAAGGCAGACGTACAATGTACCGGATGGACAGGATGTTGATTGGTGAGCGTCAAAGGCGTCAAGGAATAAGCCGGGAGAAGTAAAGTGAATCGTCGTGTATCGGCCTCGCGCGCTACAACGAAGACGGCCGATCGAATGGAAACGAGTGGTAGACGAGGGCCTAAGCCAAGTAGTGATGGCGTCGAGTAGGACGAGCCAGACCAAGGGATTGTTAGGCGCGAGCAGGGAAGCAGGCGCGCGTCTCGCAGTAGATAAGTAATATACAGGTGCAGGTGCCGAGACCGATGCAGACGCAGATGCAGACGAGGAAAAAGTTTCCGAGTTGGGTACGGGACTCAGCTGTCGGATCAAGGCTAGATCGATCCGAGAAAGTGTGTGGGATCCAAGCAAGTCCCAGGGCCAGGGAAGCTGGTATAGGAAGCAGCAAGCTGGACCAAAAGCTGTAGCTGGAGCTGGAGCTGGAGCAGAAGCTGTAGGAACAGCAGAATTCCGGAGCGCGTGAATTCTGAAGCAATAAACGGCAGCCGAGATTTGGGTGACACAAAACACCGACTATTAGGAGATCAAGGCGCAAGGACAAAATGACAATAACCCCTGCCTCCACTGGTAATTTAAGCAGCCAGGCCGGGCCAGGCTGGTGGTGGATGATGATGCTGATGAGTCTGGGGTTCGTAATCCTTGCGAGCCTCCACTGTCTTATTCCGGAGGATTTAATTCTTCAGAGCGCAGAACAGGGCAGGGCAGGGCAGGGCTCACAGTTGACGAGGCCGCGTAGTGGTCCGGGCGTGAATTTGGTCTCCAGTTCTCGGGGAAAAGAAAGTGTCATTCCAGGGCGGCAAGACAGGGCGAACATTTGGTTCTTGCGCTTCTGCTTGTGATGGTCTGCAACCAGTCGATGTCCGAGTCGTTGGCCGAATGCAAAATGCGCGACATGCAAAGTGTGTTCCAAGTGCACTTAGACAGACTACGTCCGCATCGTGATAATAAAATGACGGACTGGTGTCATTTCTCTCGCGGATGGGGATTTGCAGCCAGGATTATAAGAAGGTTATTTCCTGGCCAGCTCCGCTCTGATAGTTTTGTCGCCCGGGGTCCCAAGAACTCAATCACCAAGCAATTGGAATTCTCGGCGTGAATCCGCATCAAGGCGTGCTTGCTTATTGTCGTGTTGCGTTGCGTTGCTCTGTGGTGAGTCCGTTTTTGAATCTTTCGTCTCAAAATCCAATTGGGCAGCCTATCGCCATTTTTGGGGGTGTTTTCCTGTTTTCAGTTGAAGGGAAGGGGGGGGTGGTGTTTCCCAGTGTAGACGGGTGCAGGTGCGAAGGAGAGTGACGGGGGTCTTGCCTCGCTTCGAGCGTTGCGCGGCTGAGACTTGAATTTCTCCTTTCCACTTTCGTTCAGATCCTGCGTCTCGGAACGCACATACACCACGACAAACTCAAGATATGAGGGCTGGCATGCCACACGACATCAGCGTTGTTGCACCCAGACACACCACCGGCGCGCGGCTCGCATCCGGAGCTCCTGCAGCAATCTAATGCGCCTCCAATGTGGCATTGCTCAACTGACATCCAGTATCACGACGCGCATTGCAGCCAGTACAGTCCGTACCATCCACCCAGGCCAATGGGGTCGATTCCTGCTCACAAGTTAACGGGTGCACATGACACCCCCGTCCACGAGGCCTCTCGTTTCCCACCCCAAGCTTTCCGCTTGCAAAATGTTTTCAGCCCATCTGTTCCTGTCAGCTGCGCCTTTGTGCTCGGACATCATCACCGCCACCATTCTTCTCCGAAAGTCGATTTTGGAACGTGACGTTGGCCCGGGGGCCCACAGATGACTTACAACTTGCTGCAAGGCTGCAAAAGAGTCAGCTCTAAATCAATCTTCGGTCCAATGAGATGTCGACGCTGCCTGCGACGCTCGTCTGCCACTTCTCCAGGCGGGACCGTAGCCGTTTTTGCCAGAAGCCCTTCTTGGCTTTTCAGTGGTCGGTAGCTAAACGTCTCTTCACCAATGAGAGCCCTCAACAAGGCCGATGAGGATTCGGCCCAGTGGGCACGAGCCAGCAGTTCTCCGCAAAGAGAGCCGCATCTCTATACGGTGGACTTCGAAATCGTCAACAAAGTTGAATACGTTTTTCGAAAAGAGAGATAACTTGATCCCGGAAGTGGGCAGCACTGGGTGGGTTGATATAAATCATTTGCCCTCGCTCACCGCCTCGGCCATGCTCTCTCTTTTGTCTGGGATTCTCCACTCCGTTCAGGTGCCAGTCCGGCTCCTGCAAGAATGTGCTGGCACCGTAGCCACGACAGAAGCTTGTGACCATTTCCCACACTCTGAGAATTGCCTTTCGCCCGTTATCCTGGTTACAAAATTTGGCCAGTGGTGCCACGCCACTTTGTCTCTCCCAAAAGTCCACGGCCATCGATCACGACCGATCTTTTTTTTGATGCGATGCTACCCTACCTGGTCATTACACGGCGCGACTTCCACTCTCAGCACCCGGCAAAATTCTGTAGTCATGCCCTTCATGTGCTGATCAGACATACTTGGGTATCGTCCCGGTATTCTCGAAAGCAATTCCAGGGACCTGACTAACTCATGTTGCCGAAGCTGTCTTTGAAATCTGACGTGTGTCTCGAACAGCGCCCTGCTGGGCCTGGATCCCTCACTTTCCACAAAACGTGCCTTGAAGATGATTGCTCAATGCCACCAGCTCAGAGTAGGCTGTACGATTTACAGAGCAACCCCATATCACCAAAGATATTTCATCACTTAGTGATGGAGATTCCATAACCACCAGCAATAGGATTCGACAAGATCATGAGTCGAGAATCCCCTTACCTATTGGTCGACGGATCCATGTTGGCTAAACAACCACGCAGTGAGCCATCTTGAAGGACAAGATGCAATATTGGCCTCGAATTGTTCCTTTCTCCTTCTTGTGCTTCTTTGTTTTTCGCTTTTTCGTTTGTCTTCTCACCCTGAAGTCTTACCTTAGAGTGAGTGCGACGGAGCATGCCGTCTCTCGGTGATCGTCCCCCGCTGTCGAGGCCCCCTCCTGTTGATGGCGCAAGCTGGTTATCTGCCCAGCCTCCAATCAGCAGAGCCTGGTCCGAGTCGAGTCGAGTCTCTCATGACGGTATGCCTTCAACCATCAAGTTTTGTTCTTCGCAAATACATTATGCACTTTAGACTGCTTGCCTATTCCAAGCAATCTGACTCTGGATGGGGCCATTGTCAGGGCGTAAAAGCGGGCAAGAGTCGACCGAGATGAAGACTGACGGGCTAGGCGATGGTCATAATCCACCATGACAAATAAAAGCTGCGTCGAGAGGACTATTTATGACACGCGACAGGTGCACATTCGCGCGGAGCCCAGCTCCCATGAACCGACACTGGAGAATAGCTGCTTCTAGGGGATTGCCTCGGCTACCCAGGCGGCCCTTGTGTTTGCCCGTGGGCTCGAAATTGCCCACAAGAGCGCTGTCAGCCTCGTAGCTTGCACTATTTCCATCCCAATTCGCGACTGGCAAAGAGTAGTACGGTCAGTGTATCTGGAATATCACCATTCTATGTTCTCTCTCCCCCCCCCCCTTCTCACCAACATTTACGTTTCTTCCGAGCACACTATCACCCGGCCAAGTTCAGACTCAACCCTGAAGCGGGGTTGAACTATCATTTCACAGAAGCTCGTCGCGAAGGAAGTCTTCTCCTGGCAAGCCCTCCTTACACTTCCTACACCAGGTCAAGAATCCATGCGAATCAAAGCTGAGGTTGATGAGTAGGACTACTGCTCGAAACAACAGATATGGACATGGACATCCCTGTGAGGTATTGGCTCTCACCAATATGCAGTATGGGTAGATTCTTGCTTATGGAGGCATGAGCCTGAATCACTACAGTTCCTAGAACAGTCAGTGAATGTGAGACCTTGCGAGGAAGTTCTCCAGAGGAAGGCTAGAGGACAAGTCACGGGAGGTCCTTCCAACACAAAATGGAAAGTATTTCAGGATGTAGTACGTACTATGTAGAGAGACCATGAGAAATATCTCTCTCGGGATTCGTGCAGTGCGGATCGATAGGATTGAAGAGCAGGGATCAGACCGCTAGCGGCGCTCTCTCGGCCGGCTAGAAAGACAGCCCCACAGCGCCGACTTCTGCTTTTGCCTCTTGTTTCCGGCGCCCATCGCACCTGGGTACTCCCAGACTTTGTCTCAACTTGCACTTTCACCTGCAACTTGCCTCTCGCAGCAATTCCCAGCGACGAGGGCCCAATTGACAGTATTCCGTTCCTACTGGCCACTGCTCCTATCCAGAAGGATTGCTTGCGCCCTCAAGACCGTTGCCCCGTTGGCGTTGCCATGTCGCAGGTCCTGGGCGACCAAGTGCGATAGGACACTCGATCGCATCCCAGATCCACGCCTACCCTCGTCTTCAGATTCGAATAATCGACCACTTTGCCACCTGCAGCGCTCTTTTGCATAATTTCTCTATCCCAATCTGACACGTCTATGGCCTGCGCAAAATTTTGGCGACCTCTTTCGACACCTTCGTAACCTCCACTCTTCTGTCCTGCATAAAGGCGCTTCCGCCTCTTTCTGTCTTTCATCCCTCGCGCCGCTCAAAGCGCACCACTTGGCAAGATGGACGAGGAGGATCGCGCACACGAGGCGCCCCTGGCTGTCAAGATGGAAAGTAGGCCAAAAGAGAATGGTATCGTGCCGAAGAAAGAGAGGGGCAGTGCCTCAACCTCACCGAACGAGTCCAAGCCGCCTTCAAGGACCTCGAGTTTGTCGCCAGGACTCAAGGTCGAAAACGAGAGCACCTCGACACCAGACACAGAACCCGCGCCAAAATCTTCAAGAAAGCCACCCAAAGCCCGCTCCAGATCACCGCCCCTTTTCGATCACCTCCCCGATGCTACAGAAGAGTCCACCGCTTCCTTCCAGGTCATTACCGACTGTCTGTATGGGTCCAAAAATATGGGGGCGTCGCAGCACGATGCCCTGGACTGTGACTGTGCGGCCGAATGGCGTAAGTTTTGAACCTTGCTGCATCCTGTGACCCTTGGCGGACCTCCTAACTTTGGCGGACAGGTAATGGCGTGAATCACGCATGCGGCGACGATTCTGATTGTATCAATCGAGCCACCAAGATGGAATGCGTCGACTCCGAGTGCAATTGCGGGCTCGGGTGCGAAAATCAGCGTTTCCAGCGCAAACAGTTTGCCGACGTATCGGTCATCAAGACCGAGAAAAAGGGTTACGGACTACGAGCCAACACGGATTTACAGCCTAATGAGTTTGTATTTGAGTACATTGGCGAAGTCATCAATGAGCCCACCTTCAGGCGACGAATGATACAATATGACCAGGAAGGCATTAAACACTTCTATTTCATGTCACTTACCCGAGCAGAATTTGTTGACGCCACCAAAAAAGGCAATTTGGGGCGGTTCTGCAACCACTCCTGCAACCCGAACTGCTACGTGGACAAGTGGGTGGTGGGTGAAAAATTGCGCATGGGCATTTTCACTAGCAGGGTCGTCCGGGCGGGTGAGGAGCTTGTTTTCAACTACAACGTGGACCGCTACGGAGCTGACCCGCAGCCCTGTTACTGTGGCGAGCCCAACTGCACCGGCTACATTGGCGGCAAGACCCAGACCGAGCGTGCCACCAAGCTACCGCTCGCAACCATTGAAGCCCTCGGTATTGACGATGGCGACAGCTGGGATACGACCGTTGCCAAGAAGCCACGAAAGAAGAAGCCCACCGAAGACGATGAGGAGTATGTTAATAGCGTACAACTGCCAAGTCTGGACGAAGATGGCGTCACCAAAGTCATGGCCGCTCTCATGCAATGCAAGGAGAAGTGGATTGCCGTCAAGCTGCTTCAGCGCATTGAAAATGCCAATGACGACCGCGTTCGGAACAGAGTGGTGCAGATGCATGGCTACCAAATTCTCAAGTCAACGTTGAGTACTTTCAGGGACGATCACAACATTGTTCTGCAAATCCTGGATATTCTCTGGAAATTCCCGCGCGTGTCCAAGAACAAGATTTCCGACTCGAAAATTGAGGCAGAGATTGAAGGTCTTACTTCATCGGAACATGAAGACGTGGCAGCCGAATCCAAGCGCTTGCTGGAGGAGTGGAGCAAGTTGGAGACAGCTTACCGGATACCTCGCAGGAAATTTGACCCCACAGCGCAGCCTGCCAACTCTTTTGAAGACCGACGCAACCAAGAGCGAGAACAAGCTGCGCCAACACCCTCAGGGCCAGTATTTGCACCTGGTGTTGTTATTCCCAAGGGTCCCAAAAGCAACATTCCTCAACGGAATGCAGCCTACTTTGCACAGCAGCGGCGTCGTGCCTTTACACCTGGCAATGCCTTGCCTGCTGGCTGGCACATGGCTAAAGATCCTCGGGGCAATGTCTACTACTATAACAGCACTGGTACAACCACCTGGCAAAGGCCTACTGCACCGGCAGACACAGCCAAGGTGCCGACCAAGAAAGAGCAAGACCAAAAGGCTCTCCAGGATATTATTGATAGCCTGACCAAAGAGCCTACCCCCAGGCCTTCTGCATCGCTGACCCCGCAGCAAGGCACGCCTATCCAGGAAGCCAAGAAGGAGAAGTGGCGTTCACTGCCAGTGGACAAGCAGATGAAGATCTATGAGAACACAGTATATCCTATCATCTGCTCTGAAATTCCAAGTTTCGAATCTAACACCCTTGCAGCTTTTTCCTCATGTCAAGTATGTCATGGACAAGTTTCGCCACAAACTGCCCAAGGATATCCTCAAGAAGCATGCCAAGGACGTCAACAAATCACTTGTTGCATCTGACTATAAGCACAATCGCGTCGATGATCCGACTTACATCTCGGACAAGACAGAGAAGAAGGTCAAGAAATATGTCAAGGATTTCTTGGACAAGGCTGTGATTAAGCACAGGGAGCATGAAAGGCACAAGGCAGAGCGAGAGGCACAGCCTGGTCCTGCGAAGGCTGAGAGCTCGAATGCAGCTAAGGCTGTTGACTCTGTAGAGACACCAGGAGCAATTCATGGCGACGATGATGTCATCATGAGCGATGTAGAGGACACTGCAACCAGCTCACCGGTCAAGCGAAAGCGCGAGGAAGATGTCGATATGATGGAGACCAGTCTGACACCTGAGGAGGTGCCATCCATAAAGCGACTCAAAGAGAAGACCCCGGAGGAGCCTAGCCCGCCACCACCTCCTCCGCCGCCCCCAGATGCAGCCATGGTCGATGATCTGAACTTGACCCAATCCCAGGTTGAAGCGTTCTCGCACGAGCAGGAAGAGGCCAACCGGCTTGCCGACGAAGCTGAGCAGGATAGAGTCCTTCAGGAGGAGGCTCTGCAGCGCGAGAATGAAGAAGCCATGAGGGAGTTTGAGCTCGAGCAGAGCAACCAGCAGAGCTCGGTGATTATCGGAAATGCTGATGCCAACAAAAAGCATGAGAATGAGCAGCGCAACAAGCAGATGATTATGGGGCAGTAATGGGAGCACACGTCTGTGCACGATGGATTAGCCGAACGTTGAAAACGTTGACTACAGCGCATGCACACGAAACCAGAGTTGGAAGTTAGCTGGGTCCCCCGCCCGGTGTCTCAGAACATTCACCTTTGACATTTGTTCAGTACTGACTTTCAGAGGTGGGGCTTTTCTTTGACGACTATAGGGACCTTGTACTGTTGAAAATATCAAATTCCTTTGCATGACTTTTGGCTCTGGTGCCTTAGGATCGGAAGGCCAGAGGGTCGTTGTATATATGAATCTCTTTTCTGCGTCGGCCATGCCGGCTTTTACCCAAACAAGCCCGGGCGCGGACCCATGCTCGGTTGGTTGGTGCTTCGTGGGAACGGTGACCGGGTATCGGACAGGGATTGGGCAGGAGGGCGGAAGTGATTTGCAAAGCATCGAAACGAAGAGAGACAGACACTGGCAGAACCGAGACGGGACTGGGTCGTCAGCATTTCTTCCACGAGCTGGACCTTTTCTTTCCTTAAAGAACGGGAAGAGGAGCTATAATGGAAAGAGAGCTGCTCAATGATACCATTGCATCTTGCGCGTTTGGACAACAAAACAAAAAAGCATCGGCGTTTGTGTGCATCTGAAAGGGAACGGGCATACTATGTTTTTGCACGGCGTTTCTGACATGGCGCTGTTGGACGACAGAGCAACAGCAAGGTTCATATATACCCTCGGGATGGTCAATATATATATATATATATATTGTTTAATTTTCATTTCTATTTTCATTTTCATTTCTTTGTCTGTACGTATGCATGGACCCATGGACACGCAGGTCGTGCTTGCGAGGCGACCGTCTAGAAGATAATGGAAGTAAATGTAGCAGAAGTATTGACTGGCTGCTTATCAAATAAAATTGTTGAATGTTTTTTTAGGTGTTGGCTGGCTGGCGCACAGGTTAGCTCGTCATGTCCACTTGCAGTATAAGCTGGATTACCAACCTACATAGTACTTATCTACCTACCTACCTACAGGGATCCGCATAAGCTGCCCTCTCTGTCACTTTATAGTTTGCGACCTTCCCAAAACACGTTACATTTTCAAGCCTTGAAACTCGCAGATGGCGGACAAGCTTGGGCGTATACCTGAGTAGACAGGCTATTGTGAACACGACGGTCTTTGATCATTGTCGGGCGGGTACCGTCGGGCAACGGGACCTCAATAACTTCGTACGGCATGGAGCTCGTGCCCTCTACCTGACCTCGACTTGCACTGCCATAACAATAATAACAACTCATATTTTTCCAACACCACAACCCATTGTACTTTGCACTGAGCATATCAGTAGGACACGGAAGATGCCGACCCAAGACCCCCTTGACGCCTTCATCGGGCCATCTCTAGCCCCCATCCTCTGGCGACACCCGGACCCGTTCAACACACCTCTTGCGCGCTTCATGCGCCACATCCAGAAGAAGCATGCGCCCCGTCTCCAGTTCGAAAACTATGCTGCGCTCTATCAATGGTCCGTCACCGATGTGGCCGGCTTCTGGGCCGAGGTCTGGGATTTCTGCGGCATCCGCGCATCAAAGTCGTATGACCACGTGCTGGCTCCCGAAGAAGAACAGCAGATGTTTCCCCGGCCGGACTTCTTTGCGGGTGCAAGACTCAACTTTGCCGAGAATCTGCTCTTCCCCGCCGGGGTCAACGTCGACGCGGCTGGCACGGCCGTGGTCACGGTCACGGAGCGGGACGGCGAGGACGGCGGCAGGGAGACCAGCTGGGCGGCATTGCGAGAGGCAGTCAGGCAATGTGCGAATGCGCTGCGGGCATTCGGGCTCGCCAAGGGCGACGTCGTGGCAGGCTTCGTGTCGAATCATGTCGAGGCGCTAGTGGCCATGCTGGCGGCGGCCTCGATAGGGGCCGTCTGGACCGGCATCAGCCCGGACACGGGCGTGTCGGCCGTCTTGGATAGGCTGGTACAGATTGGCCCGCGCGTGCTGTTTGCGGATAACGCGATGGTGTACAATGGAAAGGAGTGGTCGAGCAAGGACAAGACGGCGGAGATCGTGAAGGAGCTGGGCAAGAAGGGGCTGGAGCTGGTGATCGTTATAGAGACTGTGCGAGGTGGTGAGATGGGTATTGAGGAGCTACGGGGCATGGTGAAGCAGGTCGATGGGTGGGACGAGTTCTTGAAGGACACGGGGAACGACGAATTAAAATTCGAACAGCTGCCGCCGTCGCAGCCTCTCTACATCCTCTACAGCTCCGGCACGACGGGCCTCCCGAAAGCCATCGTCCACACCGCAGCCGGCACTCTCATCCAGCACAAGAAAGAGCATTATCTGCACTGCTCCATCACCTCCGCGAGCCGGATGCTCTACTACACCACAACATCCTGGATGATGTGGCACTGGTCCATATCGGCGCTCGCAGTCGGCGCCTCGCTCGTGCTCTACACTGGCTCCCCTTTCAAACCGCACGGCCATCTCTCCATGCCACGCCTCCTCTCGTCACTCCGCGTCACCCATTTCGGCACATCAGCAGCCTATCTCATCGCGCTGGAGGCCTCCAACACCCGCCCCGTCAACGAACCCGACCTCGACCTCTCGCAGCTTGAGGCCATCTATTCTACCGCGTCACCACTCCCGCCGTCGACATTCTCTTTTGTCTACGAAGCATTCCCGCAGACGGTAAACTTGGGCAGCATCACAGGCGGTACCGACATCATCTCGCTCTTTGGTGCCCCATGTCCCCTCCTTCCCGTCCGCATTGGCGAGATCCAATGTGCAGGGCTTGGAATGGCAATCCAGGTCGTTGACAGCGCCAGTACAGCAGACAAGCCGCAGGAGGTGGCGCGTGGGGAGCCGGGCGACTTGGTGTGTGTGAGGCCGTTTCCCTGCCAACCGTTGACTTTCTTTGGCGAGGGAGGCGATGAGAAATATCGGGCTGCGTAGTATGTCTTCCTCTATTTTTCATTATTTGGCATCCATTTCACTACCTAAGCATTGGCACAAACTGAACATCTTTGGCAGTTTCGAACGCTTCCCCGGCATCTGGGCCCACGGCGACTTCGTCACCTTCACCCCCAGCAACGGTCTCCTGATGCTCGGGCGGTCCGATGGCGTCCTCAAGCCCGCGGGCGTGCGCTTCGGCTCCGCCGAGATCTACAACATCCTCACAAAGTACTTTGCCACAACCATCGCGGATGCCGTGTGCGTCGGCCGGCGACGTCCCAACATCGACACGGACGAGACGGTCTGCCTGTTTGTGGTGATGCAGCCCGACGGCGTGGCGCGCTTCGTCCCCGGCGAGACGGACAAGCAGATACAGCAGGTGATTCGCGAGCAGCTGAGCCCACGGCACGTGCCCGCTGTGATTGAGGAGTGTGGGCCGGAAGGGGTGGCCAAGACGGCGAATGGCAAGAAGATTGAGGTCGCGGTGAAGCAGATTCTGAGTGGGCTGCCCGTGCGAACGAATGCGAGTGTGGCGAATCCCGGGGCGCTGGAGTGGTTCCGGCGATGGGTGGAGGAACATCCTTGAGTTCAGACTCGGATAGACGTAGGTCTGGCTATTGTGTCGAAAGTGGGAAAGGAAAACAAGAAACATTAGACGTTGGTGATTGAGCGTAGCAAAATGCCATGCATAGGCCCCTGAGGGGTTGGAGCAGTCCATCGATATGTCTCTAGCAACGACCATCACCTGGAAAGTTGACCAGGATTTATTTATACAATACAAATCAACTTTCAATGTGTTTATGATATGTTCTTGTATATCGTCTGAAGGCCATTGGATGTCTACCTAGTTTAGTTAACGCCGCAAATCTTTGTACAATTGACACGCAATTTTTAGGTAGCAATCCTACCGTGCCAGCCCAGTCTGACCCAAAATAACGCCGGAAAATGCATGTGCAAGGAGTGCTACACATGAGCTCACTTTATTGAAGCCATAACTAACCCTAGTTGCTAGGCCCATCATGCCGCCCCCGACCATCATCCAGCAATAGCGTCGGCTTGATAAAGTCCTCATCCAGCTGTCTGAATAGCGCTGACGGGTCCTCGGCCGTGAGTAACTGCCTAAGCGCCCCCGCCGCAGACTTGGCCCCCTCTGACAACGTGACCGACCTTTCGCGGCCCCCAGTGACGACGGCGCCCGCGCCTGCGGACGAGCCTTCGCCATTCCCGGATAACGGGATCGGGCTCTGTCGTCGCTTCGGTGCTGCTGGCGGCAAATCTGAGACGTCAAGGTCGCTGTCAAACTCTGAGTCGGTCACGCTGTTGGAATTGCTGCCGAGCAAATCGGATTGCTCTGGATCGAGGGTGTTTCGGGAGGCCTTTCGGCTCATGCTCGTGGGTCGGCCGGGTCGGTAGGGACTGCGGTGGCCAGAGGCCCAACTGCCTGGATCGCCATTTCGCTTGCCGTCCGCGCCGACGGGATCGAGGTGCAGGCCTCCTGATCGCGGTGTGAACCCAAAGCCTGCCCCGCCACGCTTGTAGTAGCTGCCTCCGGGTACAGCCTCAATATCAAACTCATCATCTGAGTCGACATCTTCCACAACCCCAGTCCGGATATTCAAAATCTCCAACATACGAGCCGTCGTGCCTCCGAATATGATGACAGTCAACACCACCACAACCAGGACCGTCGCCTTCAGAGCGAATCTGTCGTCCCCAGTGATCAAGGCCGCAAGCGCTACACCTACAGCACCTCGAAGACCAGCCCAAAACAGCATCGCTTGGTAGTTGTACGGAAGCTCATCTGGCTGATCCAGGACACCTCGTCGCTTGGCTTTGAAACGGATAAACCAATTAATGGCTCTTGACAGAGGGAAAACGGCCACCCATCTCGCAGCGCATACGGCCAAGACCGTGATGATAGTGAATAGTGGCTTATATTCCAATCCATCCCCAGTGAAGAGTGAAAGTCCGAGGTAGATGAAGATGAAATTCTCCGAGAGCTGGGCCAAGACTTGAAACACATACTTTGTCGTGAGCTGTGTCCTCCTCGACATATTGAAGTAGGCGTAATGTTTCAGCGTGATACCGCAGAAGAGCAAAGAGACGATACCTACACCGTCGATCAGAATAAATAAGGCATGGATTGCGACCGAGTCAGTCACTTACCTGACATCTTGATTGCCTGGGAGAAGAAATAAGTAGAATACGCAATCAACACAATAAGACAACTCTCTATTTTGGGGTATCGTCGCACATAAGTGTATTTCAAACTGAGAGCAGTCGCAATTCCAACAATCAAGCCAATAGCCATGCTGCCGAAGAAATCGAACAAGAATGTGCCAATACCGAAGAAGAGGCTTGCGAGTCCTGATTGCTGGTTCGGGTTGTTCTTGGCCTTCTGAGCCGCCTCGAAAATGACAATGGCAATGGCATCATTCAGTATGGATTCGCCAAAGATAATGGTGTACAGCTTCGGGTCGACCTTGTAGGAATTGAAGATGGCCAGAATCGTAACAGGGTCGGTAGCAGAGAGTGTCGCGCCGACCGAGATAGCATCGACCCAGCTCATATTCAATCCATCTAGGGGTATGCGAGTGTACAGCCATAGTATAACACCGATGACCATGGCGGAGAGGAAAGTGCCAGCGAAGGCGAAGGTCAAGATAATGCCGATGTGACGGAAGAAATTGGCTTGATGGAGCTCGTAGCCGGAAGACAGGATAATGGGCGGTAGGAGGAGGTTGAAGAAGATCTGGTAGTCGAAACTGACGAGGTTCTGGAGGGTTTCACCACCAGCGACGCGGAGGGTTAAACCAACGACCATGCCTATCACGAGATCAGCTCCTCTCCGTGCGTATGTTCAGGGTCAAATGGGGATAGCGTACCAGCAAAGATGGATGCGACAGTCTCGTGAATAGCCGTGACTTTTCTGACCTGCAGGTAGTAACTGGTGAAGAGAGCGACTATCATGAGGATGAGGAGGATGAAGATGGCCCATGAGGCGTAGATCTCTTTCTCGGAGGCATCTTCTCCTGTGTAGCAGCATGTCAGCTAGGTCGATCGATGGGAGAGAGGGACGGGTAAAGCCGCACCATCAGGGTCTGTTTCTTCGGCTGCCCGCCCTGTGGATAGCAGTCAGTATAGGCAACGTCGCGAGGAAGGCCGTTCATTGGGAATGCGCGTACGGGCAAGATCCACGGCGGAGCTAGTGAGCTCGTTGAGCATGTTGAGCGGACCAAGATGGCACGAAGCCAGTCAAAGGTGTGTGATTTCGGAGGGAGATAAGGAGAGGATGGCGGTAACGGATCAGGGCCGTCACGATGTGGGATGGCCTCGTAATGGTTGTGGGCGACACATGGATCCAAAGGCACGCGGGAAATGCGCCTGCAAAGGAGCAAGCTGTCGATTCGAGAAGGGGGCAAGCTGATCGATCGGACGAAAGTTGCAAGCTTCGACCGGGAAAACCCAAGATGGCCGAGTTCGATTGTAACGGAGGCTTGCGGGAGGATAGTAGGATGGTGTTGAAAGAGTGGTTGCAGGACAGAGCGTGCTGGTGCTGAGTCGTCATCTGCAGTTTGTCGCAATCCCAATGTCGGGTCGGAGCTAATAGTAATCCCTCCCTGCTTCCAGATCCCACATGTGTCCTTCGGGTCCACCCGAGGACCGTTACTTACAGTACCTACTAGAGTACCTAAGTACGCACTAGAGGGAGTCAAGGGTTAGGAGTTAGGGGGCCTCTTCTTGTAATGCAGGTATCTAGTACATGTTTCTAGATATCTTGACTATCAATTGATGAGAAGAGCCAATGTCTGGTTGTGATTTTTCTGCACGAGGCCGTGTACACTTTTGTTACTTTTCGACAGTCCCGAGAGGGAAAAATAGAAAGTTGGCCCGAGCCGCGAATGAGAAACGTGAGGTGGACATGTACACGTATTATCGTACACTCGGACCCCACCAAGAATCTAGGCTTGGGGCTCACCTAGATTGCCGTCAGCCTTGCCCTCGATTGGGGCCCTTTCCCACCCCTGACAGTGCATCACTTCGTTACACAACCTTCGATCGTGACCATTCCTTATTCGTCAGCTGAGAAGCCCCAGAACCTCAGCTTTGGTCCAGTGTTATTGCTGTCGTCCAGAGACAGCTGACGGCTCGTGTGCAGCAGGCGAGGTTGAGTCGGATCAGAATCCGGGGAAGAGGTCAAGTGCCCACTTTGGACAGGGAAGGGGTGGCTTGCATGACCCCTGCATGTGCTGTTCCCAATTGCAAGGGAGTTCGCGCGTGGCAGCCTCACAGTACAGCCTGTGGCAGCCCGTGACGTCGTCCTGAAAGTCCGTCCAATGCTTCCTTTACCGTGGTACTGTATGCCGTACTGCGTGCCTTTATTACTGCCATAGTATTACCCTACGTTAGTACTGTACTTCTCACCGTACCTCACCGCAAGACACGTTACATCCTCTTTCTACTCTTTATGAGTACAAGAACTCTTCTCTTTCCTGTCATACTCTCTTTATTTTTTACCTGCGACGAGCCACCTTTCCTGAACTAAGCATAGCATAGTCTTCTTTGCTAGAGTTTTGGTTCTTCACAACCTTGTTTGTCACGCCGCATTCCTCCCAATTACTCGTGTCCGCGTCTCGGCGTAAACTTTACATCATACCGCGCCTTTTCGATACGGAACGCCCGGCACATCACTTCAAGTCGACTTGATGGATACATCGTGACAAGTGTCATTGCGCTTTCATTCTTTCGAACCCGACTTTGATACCTTGATACCAGGGCAGCGACCGAAAGAGAACATCTCTTTGCGCCGGAACCCAAGAGTCGACCGTCGGCCTACGAAGCAGCCCAGACCGCCGCATATCGGGCAATTGCAATTGCGTGTTACCCGATACTAGAATCAACAAATACGATCACAGATAGCTGGGCTCGACATCCCCTTGGGACTGTTGCAGCTCCTCCCACGCATGCCGTCGTCATCAGCTGCTTTGAACGAACGGGGCGCCTCTGCTATTGCTGCCGACCCCACTGCCGCACACTCTTCCTCCAGCAGTGACCGACCGGTCACCCCATCCCGAAGCAGCCTGTCCGTTGATCCGGAGAACGAAGACGGGAAACACGGTGAAGTAAACGAGGTTTCGCCCCTCCTCTCGCCGAACGGGAGCGATCATGAGCAACATGGCTTCCTCCAACGTGCGCGCCCTGCCGGTGACGAGCCGGACGAGTTCCAGTCCACAAAGAGCATATGGTATCTTATACTCTTGACAATAAGCATTGGTGGACTTCAAATTGCCTGGTCGGTAGAACTCTCGAACGGCACACCCTTTCTGGTCTCGCTTGGCTTGAGCAAATCTCTGATGGCCTTGGTCTGGATAGCCGGGCCGCTCACGGGAACATTGGTACAGCCTTATGTTGGTATGCTTAGCGACAGATGTAGAATATCATGGGGAAAGAGGAAGCCATTTATGCTTGGTGGAGCTCTGGCCACTATGATCTCCTTGATGATTCTGGCCTGGTCCCGGGACATTGTCGGTGGCTTCTTGAGTCTCTTCGGAGCCGATCCAGCATCAGATGGGGTAAAAGTAACTACCATCGTTTTTGCCGTGATATGGATCTACATTCTCGACTTCTCAATAAACACAGGTATGGCTCTTCCATCGACACCCATCACACTTTGTACTGACTTGCCCATAGTTCAGGCTGCTATCCGCGCCTTCATTGTTGATTGCTGTCCAGCACACCAACAAGAAGCGGCGAATGCAATGGCTAGCAGAATCACGGGTGTTGGAAATATCGTCGGCTATATTGCGGGCTATGTGCATCTGCCCAAAATTATGTGGTGGCTTGGTGATACACAATTCAAGTGTCTCTGCGCCATTGCTAGCGTAGCTCTGGGATCGACCGTCTTGATGAGTATGGCCATCAAGGAGAGAAATCCAAAGCTCGATGGGCCCAAGCCTAAATCGGCGAAACCCGGGGTACTCTCATTCTTCGTAAAACTCTTTACGTCTATCAAGAGACTACCACCGCAGACTAAGAAGGTCTGTACTGTGCAGTTTTGCGCTTGGGTCGGCTTCTTTCCCATGCTTTTCTACACTTCCTCTTACATTGGCGAGATCTACGTTCAGCCTTTCTTGGAAAAGAACCCAAATATGACGGATCCAGAGCTTGACAAGCTGTACGAAGAAGCGACTAGGGTGGGCACATTCGCCCTGCTGATTTTCGCCATCACCAGCCTAGCGACCAATGTCTTCCTTCCATTCTGCATTGCTCCGACCTACGACAGTGCTCCCATCGGCGAAGCCCCCGGAGAGGGACCTACTACGTCCCTTCGCACATATGGCGAGAAGAAGCATTGGACAGACCGCCTCATTATTCCAGGCCTTACCCTACGCCGCGCTTGGATGCTCTCTCAGCTTCTGTTCATGGTCAGCATGCTCTGCACCGTCCTGGTGCGCACTGTGGCCGCCGCCACTGTTCTCATTGGTCTGGTGGGCATCACCTGGGCGCTGACGCTTTGGGCCCCGTTCGCTATCATCAGCGCAGAGATCAGCCGGCGGGACGCCCTTGTGCGCCAGAAGAAACGCGCCAGGGCTGCTGATGTGGCTACAGGTCCGACCTCTTCATCAGCTCCTGTAGTGGTGCCTGGCTTTGATGGGTATGCCTCGGACAATGACCACAAGCTCGATGGCGCGGAGGAGGAATCCGACCAGGCAGGCGTAATCCTCGGGATCCACAACATGGCCATTGCAGCGCCGCAAATTCTCGCTACTATGGGCTCGTCACTCATCTTCAAGTTCTTTCAGAAGCCCCGCGGCGAACCAGGGGACCATTCGTACGCCATCGTCATGGCTATTGGTGGGGTCACGGTTGGCGCGTCGGCGTGGTTTATTCATCTAATTCGTGATGAGCCTGAGGTGGATGTACTGGACATTGAAGCCGATGGAGATGCTGGCGAGGACGAGGAGCCGTTGTCACCTCTGACAAGACGTTTCGATGGGACGGGAGAGGAGATGTCGCGGTCGAGTACGGAAGGGGCAGGGTCGTTGCGGCGGTCGAAGAACTCGTCGAGGGTGAGTCTAGATCGCGCGCATCTGATGAGGAGTAAGAGTTATAGCGGGATGGACTATGCGTGAGACGGTATTGGGACCTGATAGTCTTTCTGGCATATATTTCCAAGGCGGCCCTGGGTCTTTAGCGATTGTGCGACTTGTATACTGGTAGGTCTCTTTGATCATGGCTAGACTCATTCAACGATGTTGACATACAATTTTAGAAGACTGTAACCTACAATCCTATAAGTTCCACTTCAAAAGGGCTGATTTCTTCCTCGACGCAAATTTGCTGTCTTCACTTTAACTAGCGAGGGATCTCTGAGCTGCATAGCCATCCTCCTTGACCCGTCGAGGAGGCTTCGCTTGAGCGCCCGAGCGAGGCGACGACTTCATATATGATACTGCGCTAATCAGACAGTCTCGATGTTTTACAAGGTAACCATTTCGGTCCGTACATTAGCAAAATCCCATCAGCGATTAGTACTTTCCTCATCAGTGAGTTGCGTGGACTCGACGTGTGATTCAACGGAGCGAGTCAATAAACTTGGCGCCATATCGCCGGCTAAAGTCTGGCTGATGTGCCTACAATATACTTCAACATGGAACCCAGGCATTGTCTACCCAATAACCCTACCGCAGATCTTGAAACGAACGGAAGCTGGTCTCCGCCTATTTAACATCTGGATTGGCTTGTTTGGTACGGTGAGATTACATTCTCGTGCTAGAACGAGCAAATGAGGCACCAAGCTTGGTCAAATAAGGCAGGACTTCGGAATATAGGCCTGAAGTAAACGGGAATGCAAGGCTAAGGAGCCGACGCAAATTAATTGTCCCAAAAATACACTTCGTGAAAGCAGAATATATAAAACCTCGGGCGTCAGCCAAGCTGACAAGGAGCTTGGTTGTCTTCGGCGCGTATACACCTCTTTGCGTGCTTTACGATGCAGCTCACCTCGATTCTCCTTGCCAGCCTAGCCTCCCTTTCAGAGGCCACCGTCCTCTGGGATGGTCGCTTCAACACGTAGGTTACAGAGTCTTTTCCCTCCAGAAGAGGAGACGAATTACACATCTCTTCGAGCTCTGGACAAACAAAAAGGCCTAATAATAGACCAGATTCACGTCAGCCACGGACCTGAATGACTGGTCGTGGAGCAATGAAGTCGGGCCATACCAGTACTACATCCACGGCTCAGAGACGGTCGACAAGTACATCGCCCTGTCGTCCGCCTACAAGAATCCAGCCGACACCGTGTCCAAGCAAGGCGCCAAGTTCACTCTCGACAGCACCGCATACTGGAATGGCCAGACCATGCGGCGCATCGAGCTGATCCCGCAGACAACAGCGGCCATCAATCAAGGCAAGGTCTACTACCACTTCAGCATGATGCGCAACGGCACCAATGCACCCAGCGTGTTCCGCGAGCATCAGATCAACTTCTTTGAGAGCCACTTTACCGAGATGAAGTACGGCTGGATCTCTGGAGAGTCGGGCACGAGCGATCCGAAGTTGCAGTGGATGGTCAACCAGCAGAGCAAGTGGAGTGTGCCAACGTGGGACGCGGGCGTGTGGCATAACGTGGCTTACGAGATTGTGAGTCTTATGGAGATGATACATCAAAAAGAGTGATGATGTATTTGGTACTAATTGGACATACAGGACTTCTCCGCCAATACGGTTGGCTTCTGGCATTCGACTGGCTCGGACCCTCTCACTCAAGTCGTTGCCCCGGTCTCGGTGTCGACGTCTTCGAACGGCGCCGACTGGCATCTTGGTGTTCTGGAACTGCCGAGGGATGGCTACGCCGATGCGAATGAAGACTATTACTTCTCCGGCGTCTATATCGAGTCTGGCACGCTGACCACCGCCGTCACTGGACCGGCGTCTTAAGGCCAGAGGCTTTTAAGGAACCGCTTGGGACGATGCATTGGGAAGTCCATGAGAACTATAGCGCAAGATTCGTACACTGTATATATTGAACTGATAGTCTGCGTACATAAGCTAGAATGTTCTATCGTCAAGAGAGGTATTGCCGCCCTCGAGAAACCCAAATACGCTGCATAATGATCCCCAGTTAAGCGAAGGACTGGAAGACAAGACGCAAAATTTTAAAACATGCCGTTTAATAGACGCCCACGGCTCAATCAAAATAATACACTGATCATCGCTGACTTGCCAATCTCAGTCCATCACAGATGTAGTTCGCACTGCGCTCACTGAGCAACCTCCCAAAGGGACTCGGGTCTCACCCGGTTCGGGACCGTGTTGGCCCATAGTTGTGATGCCAGCCCAGTAGAAGCAGCTACATGTGCGAGACATATCAGCGTCCGCTCTCTAGCTTTTGCTAGCGCAAAGGATGGATGCGGAGATGAGCAATGCTTGAATGTGGTGCTTACTACGATGTACCATCTTCGCCACAATACTCCTCGTTGCAATTGATACTAGAAGAGCTCTGGATAGATGCTGTCAAGTCGGAGGTCTTGGGTAAAGTAAGAAATGTTGTAGGTGTTTCGAGTATGGGGCTCGTAACGAAAGGCAGCTCTGTACTGGACGGCCATGGCCCAAACCACGTGGAGGTATCAGCAACATTGGTGCCATGATCGGGTATTTCCTGTGATATGCTTTTAGTGAACCCATGCTATAAGGTTCTCGCGGAGTGTATAGAAAAGGCCAAAGACGTACCAGAGTTAACGTTTTCAAGATGACAGAATCAAAAGGGATCGGTGGAGGCAAGCCAGCAACCCCTTGATATTCTTTGTTAGTAAATTGAAGATTCGGTTATGGTTACGCTTCAAAGCTAATCTCATATGTGACAATAACAGATACACTGGAAAATACACTACAGAGCTCGAGATCAAAAAATGAAGTTGTCGGGAATAGGGAAGCAGAAGCATGAAATAATACTCACAGGCGGACGATGCTGTAACAAGATCAGGCCCTTCGGTGGCTGACAGAGTCGGTATCGCTTTACGTGAAGTAGTCGAAGGTAAGTCATCGCTGTCCGTCTCTGTCTCCGTCTCTGTCGACGACGGCAATGACGACGGAGACTCGTTGGGTTCTAACAATTGACCGTGAACGATCGTGCTGGTAATTGCATCGGTATCAATTTCTGTGACCGTGGTAATGTCTAATTGCCTGTTCATCGCAAAACGTTGGCCTTCACCCACTGATTGGGAAACCAAAGCACTCATGTCTGATGCAAACGTCGCTGTCGACAGGACCGTCACGAACACTGTTGACCGATCCGAAAGCGCAGTAGTTGGCATTGCAGGTATGGGAACTTCGGTATTGGCATGATCGTCTCGAGGTGGGAGACCCCAGAAGAACGATGTGCCCCCACCACCCCAGATCGGGATCGGCGTGAAGGTTGATGTAGACGAAGTGCCTACACAAGTAACCCCATCGCGAGGCTGTAGGCCCCAGCTTCCCGGCGCTGACTCGGTCCATTGTGGGAGAGAAGCTGGCGCCGTATAGGTGGGAGTCTCGGTGCGCATGTGGTTGCGAGGTGGAATTATCCAGGGAAAATCCGGCGAGTCCCAGTTGGGCATTGACGACGAAGAGGTCACGGAGCATGTGATATCTTCAAGGGGAGGAAGCATCCATGGGCCCCAAGAAAAAGGAAACCATGAGTCTGCGCCTCCTTCATCTATAATAATGCTTGTGACCATTGTGGTCCAGGATGCTGTATTCCCGGGAGGCAGCTCGTCGGATTTGGCCGCCGGAGTGATATCGGGCGCCTTGTTTGTGAAGACTGATGTTGGTAGTTGAGCTTTGACAAATCCAGCAGGCTCGTCACTTGTCGAAGATGATTGAGAAGCGTCAGAATCGGTTGTAGAGCTCAAAGACCAGACAAGGGGTTGAAGAACCGCAAGAGTTGTGGCTACCATGGCCACGGGGCCGAGGACGAGTCTGGACCTCATGTTTGATACAGTGCCGACGAAGATGTCTAACATAGGCTTGGCATAAGACTGTCGTTCAAAGATTCGTTTAAGTCTTGGAAACAGACATCGGGTCAAATGCTGTAGTCAATCCAATGGAAGAATCTTGAAGACGATCTCCATTGGGTCCGGTCCAGACTGGCCAGTACTTGCATATATAAGGCTTTGGTATAAACGACATATTCTCACGTCAGGCCCGCTTCTGGATCTCATGTGCTGTTCAAGACTGACTTGGACAGCTTCTTAGCACTTCGACGCTTCGTGTAAAGGGTTCAGGCTAGATTATCGCCGCTCGGCATATCTGATGGTCCTTGTTTGATGTCACAAGTCTCGATACAGATTCCCGTGTGTGCGACACACAGATCTTGCCTCATGATAGGGAAACACAAGAAGCACGGGGACATGCATGCAGGCTGAATCATAAGCCATCGAGGAAGTAGCCCGGTGCAAGTGGCTCAGGGAGAGTCAAGTAGAGGTTGATGTAGAATCTTCAGTAGAATGAGACTAAGATTGATATTAATATCTTGGATAGATGCTTGGCCCTGTACTGTAAGATGTCAGTAGCGGGTTTCGAAGAACATATTCTTTTCTAACTTACATTTGAATGCACTGTACGTCGAACACCGCGCAGATATCACGGTGCGAATAGTATGGTCAATTTGTTCGTGCCACCCCGAGAGCCACAAACCGTGGTCACTTTCTCTCGACACATGACCTCCACTTTGGCCCTGCCGCAACAGCTTTACTACCCCGATGAAGTACTGCGAAAAGTCGTGACAGGTTGTCCAGTGTTCCAAGCCGACTTCAGCACAACATTCAATCCCATCGTGTTGCCTGAACTACAGCAGCGGCTGGCACTAATACACGAGGGGTGCTCATGATATCTGCCGCCTACCGCTATCTGGCAGCTGACGTCCGTGGTGTAATCAGAGATCTGTGGCTTCATCAAAGGTTCCTGGGCCTGGGGAAGCTTTCGGCCGAAATTCTAGAATAAGCGGTAGGTATGTACCCGCGTCCGAGACATTCTCGCGTTTTTCGTTCAACCGTTTACCCTTGTTCGGATGCCCGCGACGTGCCGTGTAAGCCGTCTAGAGCACGAGACGAGCGTCTTTCAGGCCATGTCTGGCTACTCAATCCACGAAAGAGGCTGCGATTCGACTCGTTCCACTTGTGAGCTCGACTGCAGGTCAAATAAAGGGTTAGCAGGATAGACGTCCGCGGACATAGCAGCATATGTGTCATTGTAGCCCGACACTTTTGACAACGCCCATGCCTGCGTGTCCACGTCGACGAAATCGTAGGCGACTCTAAGAGGATATCCCACTCTATGGGGGCCCATCAGACCCCGTCCGACGTGCTCGATAGACCGTAAAATATTGTGAGCAAGCTCCTGGTTGTTCGTGAATAGCAGACCTGGCCCTGGATGACACTGATTGAGGGACTCTTGGAGAATAAGCAACGAGGTCCAGTAGCTCATAATGAAGGTGCCTTCCCAGGGATTGCGGTACTGCAGTACCGTCTTGTAGGGCGATGTGGGGTCTGCGGACGGCACTTCGATTGGATCTGCAAGGGCTCCTTCTGACGCGTAATCAGCATGCCATGAGAGGAATGCCACGCGTAGCTCCTCGGCCTTCGGTCTCAGCCGTGCCACCTGCTCCGGATCCGGTTCGACCCCGTTATTCCGTCCTTGCCGGATGTTGTAGCCCATACGGATGATGGGTGGCAACTGTGCTTGAAGAATGAAGTGGTCATTCATGCGTTTTGATGTGAGAGGGGCACTCTCTTTGAACATGCCCGAGGTGCCCGGCCTATCCACAGTCGTTTCCACGTTCAAGTCCTGACAAAGCCTCTTCCACTTTGGCTGATTCAGGAAGCAATCATGTCCGGCGAATATAGCCTTGGTCACCTGACACATGTGAACATTCATACAGTCAAGACCGTCAAACGGCCGAGTTTACATGGCTTACCATCATAGGACGAGCGTGTTTCAATAGAGACCTGTCGATTGCCTTTGAGAAAGAGGAGGGCCCACGCTGTTCGATGAGTTGCGAAACCCCCGAGACGTGCAACATCCAGGTCAGAGAATCCTGAGTCCCGGCGAACATCTTGATGATCCACCAGATTAGCACCAAGTTATAGTAGGTGATAGGACGAGGACCCAACAGAACACGGGAAAGTAAGCGGTTCATATTTCATGTCCATCCTGACAATAAGTTTGGAAATAGACAGACGGAAGCGCAGTGTCCAGGAGGGAACCTTTTGAAGGACGGTATGTTCACCAATCGCTCACCTCGAAGAGACTACACAAAATCGTAGCCGCCAGTGTCTCTGTGGATTTCCAAGCAACGGGATGATTCAAAGCCCTTTGAAGAGCTCCTAATGACTGGCCATAAATATCACGGCTTCGATTCACATCCGAAACATCTCGTTTGGCCTTTCCCACGAGTTGTAGCATGAACGCGCACATGGCCGAGTCTAGCACAGACGTCGTGCCGAGATAGTTTAGCATAGTGTCAAACCAAGGAGCAGTAAAGTTGACCTCGTCCCGGCGGTGGATCGTGAACAGCTGACCCATCATGTTGTACACAAACGGGATGCACGGCTCCTTGAGCGCGCCAGGTATGGTCTGGACCTGCCCGCCATAGTGGCTGAAGTTGGGCGCCCACCGCTTCAGAGCACTCTGGTTCGTGAGCGCAGTAAAGGTCTGTGTCGCCGGCACAGCCGGATCCGAGTCCGAGTCTGAAGGGGACAAGAAATCGACCTGAGTGTTGTAGCATCCAGGAGCTTGGGTGCTCATAGCTCGCCTCGCACGCACGAGATGCTTGCCATCCACGAACTTGTGTTTCTTGTTATAACCTGGGCATTCAGCACCATATCTCACGCAGTTACCGCATGCTACCATCATTATCAGCAAGGCATCGAGCAGATAAGCAGAAAAATGTCGTGCGCTTACCTGGATGCGCTTGATCACACTTGACTCTCCTCTTCACACAAAGACTGCATCCCTTGCTGCGAGGCACACCAACCATGACGATGATCACTCAGACTGTTGCAGGTCTTGCCAAAACACCTGGAAGTCGCTACGACGGCGGCCATTATTGACGGACGGTAAGTTTGCTGACTGACCTGCGGTGTCAGATCAGCGGTATCCGGTCCCTAACCCTGGCGGGCCTGGTTGCTGACGGTGACGGTGAATGAGGCCAAATCCTTTTGATAGGGCCTAAGAAAATTGCCTGATTGAGATGATGAGGCTTCCTCCCATTGGCCGGTCTCGTCAGCGCTACTATAATCACTAATTCCCTAGTGTCCCGTCCCTCTGGTATTATACCCCAACAAATATCGGCCGGCCAACCAACGGTCCAACGAAGGCGTCGTCATCATCGCCGGCAGCACGGCACGCAACAGAATACTTGCTGACGCCATGTTGCACGAATATATCCACACTTCCCTCGCACCCTCCCAGCCTCCTCATCTTCCACCGCAGACGCAGCAATCCTCGTATTCACAGCATCGTGCGTCTGTTGAAGCGGGATCGCCTCTGCTCTAGTTGTCAGCTGTCTTGTAGCGTCGGGCTGGAGCTGTCGGCTGGAGCTGCACCTCTTCTCTACAGAGGCATTGTACCCCTTTGGCTGACACCCTGCAAGGCTAGCAGTGCAGTGCTACGGACTTGATTGAAGCCGGGACGGCTTGGAGCTGCAGTTCCCGCCGAAACTGCCGCCGAACACGGCTTGGACCGGGCAAGATGTATGGTCACAACTTTTACGGCCCATAGTGGCTTGCTGCTGCTGCTTATGAGAATACATGACCGTCCAGAACGACCGGTCTACCGTTACCGGGCCTCGAAATATGGAGTCCACGAGCTTTTGATCTCGCCGGTGCGACGGAGTGTCTTTCGGAAGATCTTGCTCTAGCGGTGTGGAATCCCGGGCCACATATGCACGGCTGAGAGGCTACGACGGCGTGCATTCCAGGAGCCTCTACAGTACAGGACGCGAATGCGAGTGAGGCCTCGAGACTGCGGCCTTCTTTGCGTCTCTCGAAACGTCATATACGTTGCAGTCTAACTGTTTGAGACGCTGTAGTTGTGATTCACACGTCAACTTCATCCTCTGCCTTGCGATGCCTCTATCCGGCGCATCTATGCGGCGACCCCTTGCGGAAGGGAAGGAGACAGGTTACACGGCGTTTCGGTTGAGGGACCATGTCTCTCGCGGGAGGGATCCCGGAGAGGCTTGATTCAACCTCGTCGCGAAGCAAGCCTCACAGCCTGTGACCGGCTTGTTCCCTTGCACAAAGGGCGATGTTGACCAAGGGATGATCGCCCTTGAAAAGACCAGCCGGGACTTGAGGCCCGTGGCTGTCATACGGGCGTCCAGAACATCGTAGCATCCCCATTCGCCGATCTGCATCAAATCAGAAAGCCAAAGACAGGGACGCAAGAATATCAGACGCTGACATAGGATTGGGCTGCCTGTGCTTCATCGTACTTAATTGATCCTCTGTGCTTGTGCACGGAACACAATTCTCGGTCTTATAAGCACCATCATCAACGTGCCAGAGAGAGCGTGGGGTGTGCGACCTCCGAAGCACGTCAATAATTTAGGCTCGCTATAGTCATCTTACCGGTTCCATCTGTCCACAGATATGATAGCGAAGATCTCGGGTCTGTAGACTAGCCCGATCTTCAGGGCCTGAGGCCGTTGGCTCTGGCGATGACTCGCGACTCGATCCTCATCTTGGCCATGGCCAGGTTCCATTGCCCATACGCATTGCTCGGGACGACATACATACGCATCTGTGCGACAGTCCACCAGACTGCACACTCAGTCTGCGACGAACGATCGTCGTACGGTACCGTCTCGAAAAAATCTACTATGTACAGTTGACGATTTTTGTCATTTTCTTTTCGCGTGGCTGGGCTGGCTGGGCTAACCGCGGTTTTGACCGAGACCCAGCACGTTGCACTGTGGCGTCGCAATGCCGTTTCGAGATGTTTTGGTTCTTTGCTTTTGTTGCTGAGCCGTGGCGGTAGGCCTCGCCGATGCCCGTCGCACAGCAGATGGGTCTAGATTTGTGATTTCCGCTTCTTCATGCGAGGGCCTCGCTCAAGAGTGCCGTGTTTTGAGGTCATTGTGACTAAAGGGACAGTGTCAGCCTCACGGGTAAGGGGAGATTCGGATTCGCTCGGGTGAATACTGTACTATACCTATGCGAGTTTGCTATTTTTTCCAGCTACGCATGCATTAGTGAATTGCTTCTGTTGTTCCTGAACCGTAAATCGGAAGGCCGGAACGCAGTGCGCGTAGAAGCAAGAACTGTACTATAGTACACCATTCCCCAAAATACTCGACAGGCCGGCCATTGTCTGTGCTGTGATGACGCCTGCATCAGTGTGCCGAGACCTGCGCGCGGTTCGTCTCAAACCTTCTGCGCATAGCGCAGGAAGACCCCTTCCTTCCCTTTAGGACTGGAGGCGGGAAGCCGACGGCTTTGCTAAGTATGTCACCACGTGGACGCGAGTCGCTAGTCGAGGGCTACTAGCTGTTCAAGGCGAGATTCAGACGCCTCATCGCGGCTGTTGGTTTTCGTGAGCCTCATCGTCATTCAACATCGAAGGGGCTTCCTGGCTACAAAAAAATGCGACGGGGAACACATTTCTTATCGGGCAATGCCAATGTGAAAGTTAGACCTAAAGCATGCTGTGCGATGGACGGCAGGTCTTGGCTCATGTTCGCGAAAGGAGATTGTCGATATTGCGAGATAGGGTTTTGAGTCCGGTCACACTAGGCTGTGAAGAACATGCCGAAGTCGATGGTACACTGCCCTATTTGGAAGCGTAGTATTTGTACTATGGTAGACTTCGCTATGGTAGTCCATGAAGTGAGTGGCCCGTGGTTTCAAGCTTGCTGGGATCGACGGGTGGTGAGCTCTCACCAGGTTCACCGTCCCCCAGTTCTCATGGCATCCATGCCTCCCACATCGCTGTCCTACTTTGCCTGACAGCGGTAGCCTTGTTGGACGGAGCACTGACGAGCTGGATAAAAGGGTTCCCGGCTGGACTACTTACATAGTAAACGCTATAGTAAGTATTTTGGGGAGATATCTAAACCTGGATCTGCACTGCCTGACTGCGTACTATGTATATATGTACAGTACCTAGATAATGAACTCGAGGATTCTGGGGTGTTGCAATCGGGCTGCACCATTACGAATTGATAGCCGGCTCTAGCGGCTACGCCTATTAAAAGTGGTACAAGCTTAAATTCTTGGGTACTACTACCCTCATCGGTGATCATTGAGTGATCAATTTCCATGGTGGCATTTTGACCATGTCTGTAATTGCCGTGCTCCCAATCTGTATGTCGGCATGTTTGACATGGCGGTCCTTTCATTCTCAATAATTTCCGATGCTGAGGCCATTGAAGATCACCCGTTCAGGCATCGTGAACACAAGCAGAGTCCTGTTGGCTTGATTCAATTGCTGGGCGGGAAATTGGCCATCTGTTTCCCTGTGAATCTCTCCACACCATGAACCACATGCGTGGCGCTTCTACTAAGTAAATGCAGGGCAGTTCAGTGACGCTCCCCCGCTTGCTATACTCCAGACTGTGGTATGTACTAGTATCTTATCAACCAGGGGTTTGCACGGCGTAGTCTGCACAGATCCAGATCCGGATCAAAGACTGTCTGAGCGAGAAACTGCTTCCTAGACAACGTCTCCATTGACCGTCGTCGGCATGGTCTGTTCTACAGTACCTTGGCCCTCGGCAGCTGTCGTCATAATCTCCAGGTGCTACCACCTTTACCTCATTCATGGCTCAAAGGACAGGTAAGATAGGCAGAACAGGCAGGCTGAGCGGCTCACAGGCTGCCACCTGCACTTGTTTTCGCCTGGCATGACCGCCATGGAAAATAGGGGCGGTCGCTGGAATGGCCCGGTTGCTTGCCAGATGAGGATTGAGGAGAAATTGGTCCGACTGGGGGTTTGTGCTGTCGACGCGGGTCCGGCCCACTGTACCACAGTATATCTCCATACCGCTGTGGCTTGATTGTGGGGAGGTTATTTGACACTGATAATTGTCAGTGGCTCCCCCTCGGTGCCGGCGACGGCGAAAAGCCCGCCCGATACGAGACACATTTGCATTCTCGGTAGCATAAACAATGTGGCCGACCAAGCGACATTGCATACAGACAGGACCCAACACCGTGGACACAAGGAGAATGTAGCAGTCTGACAGATGAGAAGAAGAACTAGGCCGCGTAGATCTTAGATCCTGTATGCGCAAGAGAGTGTCAGATTGGAGGGGATTGGAGGGATTGGAGGGATTGGAGCTGCTGTGTGCATGGGGCGGTGATGATTCAAAGAAGCAAGCCTTTGGAATGCTGCAGTGGAAACGGAGGCGAGGATGATCAGGGTCCAACAATGTTCCGACCGCTTCCAGGGTGGTGACTCGACCGTGCTCCGAAAGAACGACAGTCGTTTCTGGGGAAGGACACATGCCATTTATATGTATTCTACCTACGTAGAACTACTCAGGTCGTCAATTCTCTTGATCAATGTCTTGCTCAAGCTTTTCGTCTGCATTTCTATATACGATACTTTCCATAGCACGTATGACAAGTCACAAACCGCGGGCTTCATGTCTCCAAATCCGACTCGTATAGCATAGCGCTTATCTCGGTCCGCTGCCCGTATTTCCAGCGAGGTCTTTTATTCTCTGCTAGGACTTTAGGTATTCCGGCACACCAATCGGACAAGTCCTCTGGTGTCAATTGCCCGTTCGTGCAGACTGTACATAAAATACCCAGACAGACTACAAATCCAATGCAGATGCAGCTTTTTTGTGATGGACGTCGGAGACGGAAGTTATCCCAATGATTACTTGGTACTATATCATAAATATCAGAGCACTGTGGATGATGTGGAATACGGATCATCGCATTGCGTTTCTTAGCCTCTATGCAGGGTATGCTTGTTTAGCGCAATCCTGCTTGGGGCTGCAGGCAGATCAAACCAATGGGCGCCCGCAATTTCGCATGGCCGCCATCCTCGCCTTGACGTTCAATGTTCGACATCGACCCACTTGGGGAGGTTTGCCCCTTTTTTTCCCTTCCTTTTCGTTTCCCAGGCATTTTTTCCCTCTCACAGTGATACGGTGGGCCAATTGATCTTGGTTTGATCTCGCGTATGTCGATATTGTTTCTGGCGATCCCCTTTCCCCGATGAGGCAGCGCTAGAAGCAGTACATGCATATGGAAGGCGAAAAGTGCTCAGGGTGGCATCGCGTTTGCCAATACTGCGCATACTATCTTTGAGGCCCTGCACTCGGAGCAAAAGTGAGAAAGCGCGTTTGTGCTGTGCCAATAGAGCGGTGCTTTAGTACCTGGTTGACGCGTACACGGGCGTACCGTTTCCCATTGTATTGCATTCTACAGTTTCATCCGCAGGCACTTTGGCAGCATTAAACCCCATATTGGCCGCAAAACCCTGCTGGATAAATGGGGAAGATGCCTGTGCAGGGCCCTGGAGGCAAATACCCAAACGGCAGGTCACTCTATATTACCGTTGTATTCGCGATACGCGTGGGGGGCTCAAAACCAGGGGTGGCAGGAGCAGGTCGCTTGGGTCTGGAGAAAGCAAGGGTCTAACCAGATACAGTAGGATACCATGTATTCTGTACTGCCACTGCAACCTAAGCCAGGCCTCCCCTGTCTCTCTCGTGTGCTCCCCCGTTTCCGTCTCTTAGCTCTCACCCACCAGTGCCAGCAAACGCCAGCGCTGCATCCATTGCATTGCTCACTAGGTACCTCTAACATTGTCTCTGTTTCTGTTGATGCGGTTGCTATTGCTGTCACTATGTACTGTTGATCGAAAATGTTAGGTCGCCTGCAGTGACCGCGTTATCCCTCTCTTCCTCTTTCTCCAGACTACTCCTCCTCCTCCTTTTTTTTCCTTTTTGCCCATTAGTGCAGGTCCCTCGGTGACCCTTCACCAGCGCTTGGTGTCCATCTTGGCTTTTCCCAATTCCTCCTCCTCCACCTTCCGTACAACCAACCCCAACGACGCCAGGCGGGAGCACAGCGAAACTTTGCCCATTTCTCTCCTTGCCCTCCTCGTCTCTTTCGTTCACCACCAGCATCGCATTTCTTTTTTTTGTTGTTATCTTGTATTCCATTTTCCTCGTTGTGCATCGTGTCGCCCCCCCCCCTATCAGCGGATTACAGTGGATCTGATCGACTAAGATCGAAGTCTTGGTTCTGGAGATCCAATTCGAGGCTTCCCGCTCCATCCCGAACATCCTCTCTGCTCGGGCTGCGGCACGTCCTTGTTGACTCCTTCCACATCCCAACAACAAATCCCAATCGGCAACAACACCAACCACGACCGCCTCCGTCTACGCCTACGTCCTTCGATCCTGACGGCACTCGCTCTGTCATCTGAAGTCTCTATTCTCCAATCCAGTACGACTTGCTCGTGAAGCAACTTCCTCTTTTTTCTGTGTCCTTATTTTCTCGCCGCTTTTCCATTTGTTTCCAGGCTCCACCGCGTCGTATCTACCTAGACCGATTCGTCTTTGCACCTTTCGCTCGCATTGCTTTCTCATTCCACTGCTGCGAGCCTCTGCTTGACTCTGTCCGTGCCTTGTCTCGGCGTCTCTTCCCAGCGAGCGTGTTTCGCGTCAAAATCCTTCCCTTCTTTGGCCCGTAAATGCCAGAGCACAGACAAAGACACCAAGCCATTATCATCCCGCGATTCACGACATTTGTTCCTGGCACTCCGCTTGAGCACATCCAGGAGCAGCTTCCGAGTTCGCCCCCCTATTCCTATCAGAACCTCCTCATGTTTCGACTGTAGTCTTCCATCGCCAGGCATACGGTTGTGATCTTTGATCTCGATTCAATTGTCCAACCTGCCTGTATTGGACCGACGAAGCTTCCTCAAGATAAAGAACGCCAACCAAAGAGAGAGTTCATGGTAATAGTGAGCCTACTTTGAGCGGCTACCTGGAATACCTTCGTTCCTTGGGCCGCCGGCGTCCTCCCATATCATCTCCCAGACGATCATTTGCAAAATCCTTCGGAAGTCAGTCTCACCGCCTTGGGAGTCCCCATCCTTCCAAGCTCACCTAACTCAACTTGGCAAGTTTTCCTTACCTAGCGAGAACGTTCGGCGCCAGACCAGTCTTTCAAGCACAAGTGTTTTAGCAGCAGAGTGTTCTCAGAGAAGCCGCGAACTGGCTGGCTAATGAGTACATTTCTACAGAGACCGTGTGTCCGTTAATCGAGACAGAATAGGCTGCCGTTGATTCACAGCCCTGCAACCCTGCAGCCTGCACAGCGAGCGCTTCCGAGGCGTCGATCAAGCTGCAATACGCTTCTTCCGGATCTGACAATGGCTGCTTTGGTTCAGTCGTATCCTCAGCAATCCGGTACAGTCACAATGCTCCAGTCAAGAAACGGCTCAGGCCCAACCATGATGCCATCCCAACCTCAGCAAAATCAGCAATACGGAGCGCCTCAGCAGCAGCAGCAGCAGAGAAACTATCATGCTGTGCCCGTAGGAAACAATGCTCCAATGTCATATCGGGGCTCTGCTGCACCGATCCAACCCTACGCCTTCACCTCGACACCCAATTTGAACACGACCAGCCAACGGCAAGCACATCCAAACTTCCGGGCATCTTCATCCTCCGCGGTCCCTACGACACATACTTTCGTTGACCAGAATGGTTATCCCCGCTCAAGACACAACGCGAACGCCTCTTTACCCAACCTGCCCATGAACATGGCACCCGGTGGCACCAGGGATGACTCTACTATTCCATCTCCGATGGCGAGGCGAGGAAGTGGCACTCCCAGGCCGCAATCCGCATATTTCTCGAGCTCGACGGTCCAGACCTCGTTCGCCTCAGCAGCACCTGCTAAGAACCAGCCAGATCGGTACCGACGAGCAGCTCAAAGAGGTCCCGAAAATGCCTCCTCTAGTCAACAAGGACAACTCGGTGGCTCGGCCCAGCCCTCTGGCTCTGGCATGGCGGCCGTTAGCCATCTCTACACGCCTCCACCATCCAAGGAGCGACGGCCCAGCCCGTCGAATTTGAACAGACCGAACAGCTTCTATGCGAGGGTACCTGGCACTGTTGATGATATGCAGTTGGGTCGGAACCCGGAAGAGTCCAAGCGATTCCGACGACGCAGCATGCCTGCTTTGGATGCCGTCGAAGTGCCTAAATCTTTGGCCGCACTCGACCTGAAGAAACCAGAAAAATCTCCTACAGAGCGGCCAAGCTCAAAAGGTACCGACAAAGATAAAATAAAGACTGCGAGGCTCGTGACAACGACCACTTCTGCATCTGCTAAAAATGGTAGTTCTGAGAGTTTGGTTTCAAGCCGCAGCAGTAATTCTAGGCCGTCATCGGTTAGTAGCCCCCATTGGTTCCCACCTCCGCATCCATTGCCCAATCACAAGATATAGCCAGCCCAAATCACCTAACCTGACGTACGCTGACGAATACTATCTCCAGTCTGCCAACCGCAACAATGTCCACACCCCTACGGGTAACCCCGCCCAGCTCTCGAATTCTCCTGATGATAATTCCCCGGATTCACCGAAACTCATCAACATCCCACCTAGGGGCTCTTCTTCCGATGCCGCCAAACGTGTCGCAAATCCATCACCGCTATCCAAGCCGGTGACTATGGACGCTGAGGGGCAGAAGGATGGATCCTCAACAGCAGCTCCCAAGTCAGCCGCTGTCGACAGCAAGCCTGCCGCCGCGGAGACTCCATCATCAGGCCGGACTTACGAGAGCCCAGCGGTAAAGCAACTGGCTGCTATCAACCAAAAAGGAGGGAAATTGAAGAGTAAAACTTCAAGATTACGTCGGGCCCTGTCTTTTGGCAGTGCTGCTGAATTCAAAAAGGCAGGAGGCGCAGGAGCTGATGGCAACGACGGCGAATCCTCTGGAACACCAAAAGCGAATGACAGCAATGATGACGAACTCGATCCGGAGCAAGCTCGCATCGCTGAGCAGCAAGAGGCGGCTGGCTTGGGCCACAGTATCTACGCCGGCAACTCGAAGATGTTCGCAGCATCCAACGATAATATCTCCATCTCTTCCACCGCTTCGTCTGCTTCGATTATGATTCGGAAGATGGGACGTGGCATGAAGAAGGGTGGACGCTCTCTAGCAGGCCTGTTTCGACCGAAATCCGTCATTGGTGTGCCCCCTCCTGACATTCCAGAAGGTAGCCAAGCTACTGTGTCAATGGTGACTGTCGAGGCGGAACGCGAACGTGTTAACGTCCACGCTGAGCCCAATCCTGAAAATGGTGGCGGCACTGGCTACCCTCGTTTGGAGCGTAACTCGATTGATGCGTCCAATGCTGCGAATGGCATGTATCAAGAGCGGACAGGGAGCTCAGGAACTGACAACTCAAACTCGAGAAAGAGCATTGTCGGCGGGGACAGGGAGAGAGCTGAAGTGCTTGCAGCTGTTAGAAAAGGCATATTAAAGCGTAGGTGCAATTCGTTGGCTGCTTTTCCAAGTGCATTCGAACTAATTGATATACAGACAAGAATGGCTCGTCCACACCATCTCCCAAACCCGTCGAAGGTCGCCCAGTCTACGAACTCCCCCCGGTTGCGACTGTGACTGATTCGCCAATTTCAAGTGCCCCTAGCACTCCGAACGATGAGGCGAGTCAAAAGAGGACCGACTCCCCAGTCACGATTGGCAACGAAGATTACTTCATGACGGCTCTGCGGCTCCGTCAGGACTCAAAGAGTGCCCCGGGTACGCCCTCGGGACAATCCAAGCGGAATGCGACGTTCAGCCCTCGTCTCATCTTCTATGATACATGGACTGGACAGGAATACGATCGTCGGTCCGAGCTCGCAACTTGCAACCGCTTGACACCGATGCTGGCCCAGCAGATAAAGGAGGAGCTGAACACCTTCAAGATGGTATGTAGACGCGTCTGGCTCACGGGATGGAGATCTTGGATACTAACCTCTTATCAGGAAATGGAAGTACACGAGAGCTCTAAGATCTACACCCATTTCTTCTGACAATGATAGCTTCCGATGGTGCGTTTACCAGCTGCGCGCTCGTGCTCGGTTGGTACCCAAACCCCATCGTGTATTTGCAGTTCTCAACGGCGTTTGCGGGATTGCATCGTAAGGTGTAGAGGCGTTCAAATGGCAAATACATCGTGCGCGGCGACGTTACTACGACGCTCAGTTAATCTCAAGGGAGCGGACTCGACTAAGACGTGCTACCCTGTCCACTGGACGGCTTGTAGCAGCATTCATACATACCAGGATGGAAAAGACCTGTAGTACGAAGAGTGTGTGAGCATGATGGGCACATAAGAAGCGATTCTAAGTGGTGCGAGGACGCTTATATCTTTTAATCATCAACAGAGACCTCTGAGAGGTAAAGCATAGTACTTTTGGCTCGGAACTAGGGGGGGCATCATCTGTTTCGTCTTGCGTGTGTGTTTTTCGGTAGGCCTGATAAGTCAGAACATAGTGAGGAGCGATTGGCAAAACCGGTCGATGCATCCAGGGAAATTACTCGGAGTTCGGTCTCAGTACATTCCTCAAGCTCGTCGCGCGCGCCTAGATAGTTTCAAAAATATGCATCATCCTCTCGTCACCGCACTTTACATTCTCGAGTTTACCAGCCAAGTCCGTATCTGGGAAACTCAGTCCATGAGCTCTCTGCACCTGATTGTGTTGGCGAACTGACAGATCTCCGAGTCAGCAGTCGCAACAGCATATCTAGGGTCTGGAATATCTTTGATGAAGGGGCTGGGTGTGGGGTCGGCGGTGAGGGCCGTGAAGGACAGATTCTCGAGATATAGCCTCGTCCCGTCTCTCAACGGGAGCCAGTGTCAAAGGACATGGTCAAACATCCAGTCCTCTAATTACCATTTCCGTGCTTGACTAAGGAAGCCGTCTTTCATGCTTCTGGTGTAAGTCACACTTCTTTAGTCACGCATAACGCGACGTGCGTCTGATAATGCCGCTCGTCCAACCAAACTCGTATATTCGCTCAACACTAGGCTTGGGAACGCGGCTATCTCGGTGTATCTGTGAGCCGTTGGACGCTATTACTTCAACCGAACTTTTGGAATCGCTTCCGTGTGTAGCGTAGGGCTGACGCTAAACCATCTCACTGAATTGTGCGCGCCCGTGGTCTCTTTCCAACAGTTGAATGGTCATCCTGCCGCATCCGGTGAGGTGGGGGCCATCGCGGCGGTGCGGCGGTCAGTTGTGGCGATCAACATCGGTCTATGAATACGAAGTCTGAAGATGGGTCCATCCGCAGTCACATGTCTGGTGCCAAGAAAGGCAAACTGACTGGTGGTAGGGTAGGTAGCATTTGCAGCCGGTTTTTCTAAAAAAAAGAGTCGTTGCCCCGCAGTATGATTGGGCATTGACTTTCCGGAGTGAACTGACGTGGAGCTACTCTGTTATCTGTGCGCTTGTTTGATGATCTCACCAAGTTGTGTCTGTCCGCAAAGTTGCATGCACAGCATGATGATTTAAGCTTTGAGGTTCGGGGGGAGGGGGAGGCTGCGTTTAGAATTGAAAGTGCTGTATAGGTGTGAGGGGCAAGGCTGAGGTGTGCTTACGTAATTGAGACGAGGCTGATGAGTTCGAAAATGTTTCTTGCACTACTTTCCCCTCTAGCACGCACCGCCAACGTCTCCAGCGCAACCACGATGAGCGCAACCTTCTTTGACCAGTAACTCTGGCGGTCTTATTCAGGCGATTCCCAATCCGGGGGCTTCCGGTTCAGAAGCCATTTCTGGCAACCTCCAAAGCGGCGACCTTTGCGACCATGGCTGCCGAAGCAGCGGCGCCTGCGGTGGCCCCCATGGCCCCCGGGGCACAGTCCAAGCCGACGAAGCTACATGGCCGCGCATTCTACGAGAGCATCGGTAGCCCCAAGTACATTGTTGCGCCGATGGTGGATCAGTCCGAATTCGCCTGGCGAATGCTCACGCGATCCTTCCTCCCCGAGTCCCAACGACGATCCGTCCTCGCCTACACGCCCATGTTCCACGCGCGGCTCTTTGCCGAGACCCAGAAATACCGCGACTCACACTTCCAGCCTACACTCTCGTCGAAACTGCCCTCGACAAGTACCACCGCCACGCCCGACGCGCCGTACCTCGACGGGCACCCTGCGATCGACCGCCCCCTCTTCGTGCAGTTCTGCGCCAACGACCCTTCCTCCCTCCTCACCGCCGCCTCGATCGCAGCACCCTTCTGTGACGCCGTCGACCTCAACCTCGGCTGCCCGCAGGGCATTGCGCGCAAGGGCCACTACGGCGCGTTCCTGCAGGAAGACCAGGAGCTCATCCACAACCTCATCAAGACCCTCCACGAGAACCTTCCTGTACCTGTGACGGCTAAGATTCGAATTCTGGAAACTCGGGAGGCGACGTTGGCGTATGCGCGGAACGTGCTGGATGCGGGTGCGAGTATCCTGACGGTGCATGGGCGGCGGCGCGAGCAGAAGGGCCACATGACGGGCGTGGCGGACTGGGAGTACATCAGGTATCTGCGTGAGAATTTGCCCGCCGAGACGGTGCTTTTCGCAAACGGCAATGTGCTTCAGCACGGCGATCTGCAGCGTTGTCTGGATGCTACGGGCGCGGACGGTGTCATGAGTGCGGAGGGGAACTTGTCGGACCCGGCGCTGTTTGCGGAGCCGCCTGTGCCCGGCGAGGAAGGGAGGGAGTATTGGCGCGGACGCGATGGAAAGGGTGGGTATAGAGTCGACGCGGTCATGAGGCGCTACTTGGATATCATGCACAAGTATGTGTTGGAGCAGGAGCCGCCCGCGCGGAGGCCGCTGTTTGTGCCAGGAGATGAGGAGGGCTGGTTGAGACAAGTGGACGAGGCGGGTGAGGAGAATGAAGGGGAGCCTGCTCGCAAGAAGCGGAGGAAAGATGGCGAGGGCGGGAGA
>JAPEVC010000230.1:0-54621 GCA_027946555.1 Gnomoniopsis sp. IMI 355080 | reverse complement strand
GGGGCGGAGGAGGGCGAGGGGAGGACGAAGGCGACGTGGGCTGGGTCGAGGGTGGTGGTTAGGATGGCGCGGAGGGAGAGGAGGTGCGCGATGGGGTGGAGGGAGAGGTTGGTGAGGGCGGTGTTGTAGATTTGTTCGCAGAGGGTGTGGAGGGGAACAGATGGGAGAGTGGTGACGTGGTTGGTGTGGATTACAAAGAGAGGATAGGAGGATTCGATTGTGGCTGCATTGAGTGTTAGTATATAGTTGAGCTTTGAATCCTGGATCATTGTATAGGCCAAAAAAGAAGAGGGGGGGGGGAAGAAGCATACCTCTACACCTTGCATCGATGTCAGATTTGGTGAGGGAAGTCATCTTTGTATATGGGGTTGCAATTCCTTATATTATTGAAGGATGTAGGATATGTGAGACGTGAGATGTATTCTGCTGAGTATTGGATAATGATATGCTGTGTGTGTATAATTTGATGGCACTACTACGAAAAGGGACGCTGGTCTCGAGGAACAAGCAGCCTTTTATCCCCATCTCGCGTCCACCCCCAAAGGCCCAATCCCTCAGCCTTACAGCCTCGCCCCCCTTGGCCGGCATTTGACGGGCGACTTCCGAGTCGCAAGAGCCCGCAAAGATGGCGTGGAATCGGAAGACTAAGGAAAGGGAGAAAAAAAAAGTTTACTTTGTACAAGCACAGACTGCATAACATCCAATGGACCCAGGGAAGGGGGCCTGGGCTTCCGTTGGGAGAGGCCCATAGAGAATGGCGTGCATCTTTGCATAAGCAGGGCAAGGCAGGAATCAGCTGAGAAGTTGATCTAGTATGACGGTGGGTGGTGTGGTTCCGGGGGATGATGAGACTTGGACGGGAACAACACAGGCGGACGAGTGTTCCGATTTTTCCCGAGGCGGAGATGAGCGCTGGACGGCCTTGGCGAGTCGTGGTTTTTTTTTTTGGGAGGGGGGGGGACAGGTTGCAGGATGATGCAGGCTTTGACAGTTGATGAAAGAACTTTGCTTGATAATTTTCGTAGTGAAGTGTTGACTCCCCGACTTGATCACGAACAATTTGCCGGTTCAAAATCATTGTTGGTTGTTTGGTGTCATTGCCCACCAAACGGTTTACCAGCGAGCCATGGATAAAGCACCATTCATAATGTACATACATGCGTCCTTGTTTATCAGCCAAGCCACTTTAATGAACTCAACATGGTGTCAATGACAACTATTGAATGCTTCTATATGAAAATAGCTGAATTGGTGGGAACACTAAAATAGTAGTTGAACTTGGGTTTCACTGGCAGGACATCCGGTTATGTAAGTAATCGTCTAGGGAGAGCTTAGATAGACCACAGGAAGTACAATAGAGGTCTCAGAATGTACCTACCGATGTAACAAAGTGGGCTAGGCAGGTGTTCACATTTAGAGGGAGCAATCTAATATCTTGACCCTTTGTCTTGCAACATTCAGGCTTTGCGTGTAATGAAGAGGCCTAGAAGGAAGAAGGAAGAGGTGACATTCGATGCAAAGTTGTCTGGCTTATGTCATCATCGCCCTCAAGGTGCATGCTGCACGGGCCGCATCAAGATCTGGACCCCCCTCTAGCTCCTCTGCTGTAGGTGACAGGGATGAATGGGGGCCAAAGAAGAGGGGGGGCTGTGGCGGGGTTAGAAGAGCCGGGGCTAAGCTGTGAGACACTTGCCATGTGAGCCTAATCTACAATGGTACAGCAGGCCTGCCTGCCCAGACTTGCGTCGTCAACGACAACTCACTCAAAGGCCACAAAGTCCAGCACTCGACAACCAGCCGCATTCCTTTTGTCAAACAACATTTGAGGGTACAGATACAGATACAGAAATTCCATATTGGAAAGTGAGGCCAAGCCTGTTCGTTGCAGGGCTACATCCAACAACCATGGTCAACCACATCTGACCCCAACCCATCCGACGGCAAGCGATAACTGACCAAGAGGACACTCAACCAACTACTGCTTGACCACAAGCACCAACAAGATGGCCACAGCCTGGTCGTTGCCTGACAGGCCCATGAGTGTCAAGGAAATCTCAGATGAGGCCAACAAGTTCCAATACAACATCAATATCCCCCTCAAGCACTGGCTTCGCGCTGCAGACCTCCTCCTCAAGCAGGTGTGTTGACTTCCCTCGCTCCTCGCCTGGCCCAGCCCATGATCTGACCCAAAGCAACAGGGCAATACCTATGTTCGAGAGGGCAACCTCTCCCAAGCCTACCTTATCCTCCTCCGATACTCCACCCTCGTCCTTGAACACCTTCCAAAACACCCCGACGCAAAGAACCTCGAGGGCAAGCGAGCCCTCAAGCCCTTGAACCAGCAGCTGGGACCCGTCATTGAGACTCTCCAGGTTCTCAAACCCCAGCTCAGCGATGCCCACGAAGAATGGCTCAAGATCGCTGCAAGTCAACGGGATACTGCGCCTGGCTTAGAGGGCGAGAGGTCTCCCTACGAGAAGCTGGCTGCACGAGACGCGGCGCTGTCCTGGAACCCAAAGGCACGTGCCAAGCTTCTGGACGCGGAGGACAATCAGGATCTGGCAGTAGACCTCGCGAAACAAGAGATCAAGCGGCGTGACGCGGATCGTAAGGCGACCCGTCAGGCGGGCATCTCGGCCGAGGAGGAACAAGTACGACGGGGCGCTGGAGTTTGGGAGAACTGGGACATCCCCGCGCCGCGACGTCGGCGAGATGACGGCGATGACCTCAGGCGGAACATGGATGCCGCACGACGTAGGCTTGATCAGACCGAACGAGCCAAGCGACCACCGAGCTCGGACGGTCCAGTATCGCAGCCTCCTGACTACAGCGCATACGACCGACTGCCATCCTACCAATACCCATCCATCTCCAGATCCTCGTCACAGCAGTACGATAATAGCTGGATGGGCGACTCATATGATCGCCGCCGTGCAGTTCCACCGCCACCCCGCCCTCCCAAGCCCGCAGACAACTTCTCGCCACCACCCTACCCGACTGACTCGGCTCCCCCGCGACCTGACAAAGAACCCGTATACGCGCCCTATCAGGCTCCTTCCTCGACTGACACCCTCAGCATCCCGGACAGGCCCCCGAAAAGGAGTAGCAAAGAGCGGTACACCTTTCGACCAGCGGCCTACCTTGAGAATGGTACTCCTATCCGTCCGATTTTCCTTCCGACTGGTCTACGTGAGGAGTTCCTGAAATATGCCGCACCCAACACTCGTCAGGGTCTAGAGATGTGCGGCATATTATGCGGTACATCCGTCAATAACGCGCTTTTCATCAGCCACCTGGTGATACCCAAGCAAACCTGCACGAGTGACACCTGCGAGACGGATAACGAGGAGGAGGTCATGGAGTTCTGCGAGCGCGAGGACGTGATGGTGTTTGGGTGGATACACACTCACCCGACCCAGACATGCTTCATGAGTTCACGAGATCTGCATACCCAATCTGGCTACCAAATAATGATGCCCGAAAGCATTGCCATTGTTTGTGCTCCAAGATCTGAGCCTTCGTAAGTTCCAAGTTCTCCATCAGAGCATAACACGAGAGTAGCCAGCTGACATTTGTGCCTTTTCAGATACGGCATCTTCCGCCTTACCAACGGACCTGGTTTAGACTTTATTCTGAACTGCACCCAGGCCTCCACATTCCACCAACACGCCATCGACAACCTGTACACGGACGCACGTCACCCGCCTGGGCACGTCTATCATTCGAACCAGTTGGACTTTCGTACCGAGGACTTGCGGTCGTCACGGCTGAAGTAGGGCCACCATAACGACCGCCGCGAAAGCCCCGGGAAGGCACTCTGGAGGTCCTGGAGAGCTCTGACTTGGGTGGACGTGATTCTTTCCTTTGTCGGGTATGGATTCTGTTTCGCAGTCATTTGTATCGGCTTTGCCCTGGTGTTGGCATGTAAGGCCTCACTCCTTTGTTTCAGAATCTGCCGGTTTTGGGGTTGGGGCAAGAGGCAAACGGCGTCATAATGAAGGACCGGAGAGAGGATTAATGGGGTGATGGGTTGGGATGAGAACTCTGATTCTCTGTCTTTTGTTTGTAATAAAGCATAGCGTCGGCGTTTGCTGGGCTGAACTCCAACTTGAAATGGAGCGGTGGGAGCCTGGGACTGGGCAAAGACTCATCAAGGCTGGAAGCTGGTCTTTGGGGACAGGGGCAAGGGGGCATATTACCTTAGGTAGGTAGTTAGAGTAGCGTCTTTCGACGTGGGCTTTGCATGTTGCTGGAATTATACCCTTTATTTGCGCAGTAGTAAGGGCTTTATGCCAATGTGTCATTTTGTGATTTACTTGAGGCACGCCTGTATGATGCATTGTAAGCGGGCATGATTACGTCCTACTAAAGATATGGTAATTGAGTTTTGCAAATGTATTGCCTACCTACCTCTTGTGAAGGCAAACTTGCAAACGATCTTGAAAGCCTTCCTTCCTCTCGCATCGCTTCTCTTTGGCTGAAACCTCTGAAGCAGGATTTCCTCATGCCCTCCAAACTTTGAGAACAGCTGGTTTGAGTTGAATCCTGGAAGCTGATTCAATGAATGATCCCTTCATATTTCCTCCAGCGCAACACCCAATCTTTCTCAAGTTCAGCGTCGAAGCCCTCAGGGCATGTCTCCCAAGCACAGACGCCAATGCGCTGGCATTGGGTCCTGTCAACTTCTTGATGTAGAATTAGTAGTCCAAAAGTTCTGGACGGCCAGTGGTTTGATGGTTCCTCCCCGAGCACGACGACAGAGACCGTTTCTGCAAAAGTAGCCAAGGCTAGTAACTCTGAGACTAGATGGTACGCATGCTCCCCAATAGCCTGGCTCGGCTGAAAATAGTCAAGACCCATATATGGCAACGAGGGATATCCTTTGCAAATGTGATCGTCCAATACAACGTGCCAGTAGTCCGGATACAGATACTTATGCGCTCCTGTTGCAACTTTCTTTGCTTCAGGTGCTTTGCAAAGTGCAGCTTTCCAGTACTCGAACACGATCTCAAGTGGCAAAGACAAGCCTTGTAATTTCGCGTAAGCTTCTCCGGATACCGCGGTGATGGTGCAATCGTTCAAGCGGCGAAACCCATTCGAGGTGAAGAGGTAGTCGCACCAAGGCACTCGCGAGTTTTGGGTAATCTGCCACGACTTTCCTTCTATCGGTCTGCTCAGGTGAACGAAATATTGCCCGAGAAATGGAGATCTGGCGTTTAAGATAGCGGCAAATTCCTGCTCCAGTCCCTCCAGACTTTGTGCTTTGGTGGTGTCGGCCCCGGGTACTGCGGCACCGACCTGTATGTCGTAGATGGCCATGATTCCGTAGATCCTGTCAAGCTCTTTGGTCGTTTTCCGGAATCTGCAGGCTCCATACTGTATGTTTGGATTCTCGGAGATCGGGTCCGCAATCAAGCCAGCCTCCCTGATGCGCTCTCGTAGAAGGGCTGCTAGTTCGTTGGCCTGCGGGTCGTCGAACCTCTGAGTCTCATCGTCCAAGTCCATCAGGATTTTCCATATGTCCCTCATCACTGAGCCTATGTATATTGATCTCCATCCCGGTCTCGGATTGATGTACTCCCCTTCGAGTGGGAGACAAACCGCATCAGTCCTCAAGAATGCGTCTTGCAGGGTCCAAAGTGACGAAAACCACCCGTCTCGCAGTATATGGCTGACGGCTTGCAGCAGCTGCCTCATGGTATCCACTTCATTGCTGCCTCTAAACTTCTCCTGAACGCGATCGACGGTTGGCAATGTGAGGAGTGTATCCACGCTGGCCTTTAGGGTCACCTTCGGCAGCGTCCAGAGCCAGACATAAGCGAAGGAAGCATTCTGGAATATTCCGGCTTGTCTGCCAATCTCATCCATCTTCACAGCGTAGTTCTCTTGGTCAATACACGCAATATCAACCCAGACCAGTCCTCCGGTCCTTTCGCCCACCCTGATGAGGACTCGATGGAACTCCTCCACAGCGAAAGCCCCTTTCAAAGCTGGAACTTTCCAAGTAATGCCATCAATCTGCAAACGGGGACCATCGGAAGTCTGCCAACGGCCCCAAGTATAGGAAATAACACTGTACGCCGGCTCTCGGCTGTGTCCATACATATTGCCTCCCTTTCGCTCAAAAGACTTCATTCTTGTAACATCGAGCAGTCGCCTTGGCCATAACTTGGTGGCAGTCAAGCCGGTGAGTGCGTCCGAGCCTCCTTCACTAATCTCCATCCCACAAGCTTGCTAATGTCAGCCAGTGTCTTCAATCTCGAGGGGATGGCAGGTACGGTCGCAGACTGGGGGCCTCTATGGCTGGAAACGTGTGAGACAACCTTGAATAAAGAAGCCTAAATACGTGCAGGAAATTCATGCAGGCGGATTTGTTGCACAGCCGTGCCGAGCTCGGCTTAATGGAGAGACCGTACAGCTGTCCAATACTTGCCTAGTAGGTAAGTACATGGGAAGTGGCGAAAGTCGCTTACAGTACATGGGCGGAAGTGAAGGGTTCCAACTCGTCATCTCGGTCGAATTTCAGAATCACGAGCAACGGCTTGTCTGTGGCTGACGGGCAAAATTCTACAGGAAGAATCTTATGTAAAATTTCAGACACCTGACCATGTTTCTTGAAGCCCATTCACAGCCAGAATAATACCTGAGTTCAGGATCATGTGGATCTCACTTGCCCCCCGTCGCCGATTCCGCCCCCAATGCTGAAGGAACCAGTCGCCGGCAGCTACAGTGAGCCACTGCTACCCAAAAGCATTTAGCCCTATCGTTTACTTCATGTCATTTAAATGACATTCCACGTTCGCAAACGGGAAAACGTGTACAATGGTCTCGCGGCGACGCCTTATATCATCATCAGCTGCACCTGGGGGCGGTTCCAGGACCATGATAAGAACAAGAAATAACTAGAAACATATGGTGTTGACTAGCCTATTCCTTGTACCAGAAGCGATATCTACACTCCGATGGATTTCAAGATCGCAATCCAGCATGCCAGCAAAGGCCACTATCGCAGCTGCGACTGGATTTGGATTGATATCGCCTGCATGCCCCAGCAGTATTGTGGCGAATCGGATGAATCGAGGAGTCTGCGCGGCCAGGAGATCAGTAGACAGTTTAAGATTTTCCAGAGAGCTAAGAAACGCTCGTGTGGCTCCCAGGCTTGAGTCTGTACAGCGATACTGATCCCTGGACTGGGCCAGGCACTGGACACCGGTTGCTCACTATCGAAGATATCTTCGCACTTGTGAATCAGGATATGGAATGGAATGGTAAGAAGAACCTTTTAATCCATGTCATAGTTCTTTTAATTATTTGAAAGAGCTAGATCAGGTGTCTGAGTCTCTGGAAAGTTGAATGGGAAAGTTTTTGAACCACCCCTGGTTCACTTCTCTCTGGACTCTACAGGAGATGATATTAAAATGGATGCTTTCATTCTATTCAATGATAGCTTGTTGAAAGGCTCCCATACTGTCATTTCACCTCGGACATTGTACGCAGTCCAGACGGAACTGTACTGGTTGACATCCGTTCTGCTCCAGGACGACAACCGGGAACAACAAATCACCATTCTTAGAGACTTAAGCCTCGAGCTTATTCCTGAAAGAGAAGAAGAAATCCTGAGATATTCTCGATCCTTTTGGCCCCGGCTTGAAAGACTCGCCAAGGCACAAGCGTTGCGGGGGCTTGACTGCCTGGGTGTCGAATTCCCACTTGGGATCATCCACCGGGCGCTACATTCCGTTAGTAAGATATCTTGGCCTAGTCCTCGCCCCGCCGACGGGATGTCAGTTTGATAGAATAGAGTCCAAGTCTAATACATGGAGCGAATCGGGGTGGTCAGATGGCGGGAATTATACTCAGCTGTCATTCCCGTTCATGACTGGAACTTGTTTTACCTTCTTCCTCAACCCAAAGAAATGGAATACTGGATTGTTTGAGAATATGCGAAATATACATATACTATATTCATTTCCGACAGTTATGCCATCTTGCAACGGCATGTATCTGATAGAAGGCTCAAAATAGGTACCTAAGTATACTCAAGGGTTTGGGTTGCAGAGATCCTGCACTACCATGAAGTGAGCATTCTATTTTTAAAGCGTCAACCGCGTCTGGACGATGGGTTAGATATCAACGTCTTCCAGCAACACCCGAGTACACTCCTTCCGACAAGTCACGAACTCTGTCTCTGCCCGTACCATGAGCAATCGTCTCAACCTCGCCTTGCCCTTCTCCGTCTGCCAGGCGGAGGGGTGCATGAAACGAGAGCGCCTCATGCGGTGCAGCGCCTGTCACGTCGTAACGTGAGCCCGCCCGCTATACGAACACTGACTGTCCCTTTTCTTTCGAAACCTGACTCCTTTTGTTCCCGGACAGGTACTGCTCGCGCGATCACCAAACAGCCCATCGGCCTGCTCACAAATTCCAATGCAATCTCGTCAAAAAGTCCCTGGCCAAGCTAAGTGAGGAGGATGCCAAGCTGCGCGCCCACACGGAAGACGACCTTGAGCTCCCAGCCAACCCTTTCGAGACGGCCGTCGGCCACTTTTACGGTATGGTACCCACTCGGCCGTACATGTCGGCACGGTACGACGTCGTGATCAACCAGCTCAACATCCGCACCGGCGAGGCCGTGGAGGCGGCTCTGGCTAATCTGCTCGACATGCTGCGCCTCTCTCGAGGTGATAACATGGGCGTGCGGAGTCAAGTTCCTGCGCTGTACCTGCGTCTGGGAAGGGACCAGGAGGCTTTTGATTTTCTCAAGTGGTATGCAGACGTGTCACCGGATTTCGACTGGGGAGATGTGGAGCAGCCGATGCTCGACGTAAAGGGAGCGGACGCTTTTGCGCCTTTGCCGCTGGAGAGGAGCGGGCTTGCTATGGACTTGAGCTTCAAGCTGGCCCTGCTGCTCCTCAAGGCGCGGCTATTTGTCGATGTGTCGCTGCTCGAGGGTTTCCTACAGAAACTCGGCAAGGACGCACCGGCGGACAAGATGGAGATCGTCGAGGAGGAGGCGATGTCGGACATCTTGTCCCACCGCCGGGATATTGTTGATGCTGCCGATTATACGCCCATTATGGCCACTTTGCGCCGGCAAATGGTGGACATTTACACCAACATCATGAAGCACAACAAGTACATCATTCCGGGGCTGGAAGACCCGACTCGGTATTCCGCCGCACAGCCACGAGCGTATTCGTTGGGCGATGAGGGAGAGGCGATCTTGGCGTATAGGCATTCGTGGTACTCGTGGGCGGAGTGCCCGACTGTGTTGCAGCAGATACTGCCGCTGTTGAAGGACGTATATAGGGGAGAGAGGCCTTGAATACCATTGGGGTGTTCATGAAAGGAACACGTTCATATCATCAGATCTGTTGGAAAACCTTGTATAAGTAACCTGATGCTGATGATGATTAGCTGGCGGTCATGCTCCTGCTTACCAGATCTCAGGCAGTCGACCTGAGCTCTTGGGTGCAGGTGATTATTGTTGTGGTGGAGGCCTACCACAGACAGCGTCGTCTATGCAAGCGCGTGCCGACCATTTTATCAATCTACAGCAGCTACGAAGAGAACTGATGCACCAAAATCGCAGCTACACGAAGACGAGCGATGACGGTGGCCGAATGTGGTAATCCCAGATGTGGTAACACATCCTATATTGGGCTTTATCCTGCAACTATGGCATCCATCTTGGCGGGCAGGGAGTCCCGGCGGGCTAGGTGGTGCTTGAAATTGCGTTTGCTCGACGCGTGTCCGTGGGTGCTGTCCGGATTGTGTGGCTGTCCTCGAAGTTGCATCCTGCACTCTCGCGACTATGCCGAATGACAGCATACTGTCCATGCGTAGCAGATCTCCTTATCAAATCTTACTTCAAAAGCTGGCTTGATAGGGCTAAAATCCGGACAGCAGCTCGGAGTGTAATGCTTGTTGAGACGAAAAGAAAGTTCATACTCCGCATTCAAGATTAAAACCCCCCAGTTGAAGGCCAATAATAGTAATTGGCCATACGCCTTTACGTTCCTGGCCTGCCCTTACACATCCCCACCAAGTGACACACCAGTCCGACGTCAAGAAGTCGTGTCACTCCTTCTCCTCCTGCGTCGTGGGCTTTATCAGAGCCCTGAAGATCAACATACCACGTACGAGAATGACGAAAGGACGGTAGAACGGTTCTGTCTTTTTCCCTAAATATTTGCTGCCTTGCAGATTACTCCAAACTTGCAGACCTTTCCATCATTCCTTGATCAAAATTTCTGTACCTCCGAGGTTAATATCTCAGCAAGCATACATGCAATAAAGGAACCTCGAGAGCTGGTCATCTGTCAGAGTCGTGAGCACGCTACGATCGGCCCATCTCATACCAGAGAACCCCTAGCTATTCTGAACAGACTAGAACAAAAGCATGGCAAAAAGCTCGTATCCACACGTACTGATCGTTGGTGCGGGTTTGAGCGGCCTCACGCTCGCTCAGATCCTGCGCAAGAACGGCGTGTCGTATGAGGTTTTTGAGCGCGACGTGGATGCCGATGCCCGAGCCCAGGGCTGGGCAATTGCCCTTCATGGAACGGTCCTGAGGGATTTGAAGGAGGTCATGCCCGAGGACATTGGTCCCATTGAGCAGACAAATCACCTCATCCCTCTCGACCTCCCGGCCCAGTTCGTGTTTTACGACAAGAAAAGACCCGGGTTGCGAGAGGGCGTAAACGACGATGAGACAGGTCAAATCCTGCGAGCCAACCGCCAGAGACTGCGCGATTACTTGCGTAGATTCATTCCTGTGCAGTATAATAAGCGGGTCGTCCGCGTTGAGGAGGCTGCTGGCAAAGTCACGGTATTCTTTGAAAAAGGGGGATCTGCAACTGGTGACATTGTGATTGGGGCAGAGGGAACACAGAGCGCCGGTGAGTAAGGGAACCTCATGTTTCCGGTAGCCATATGACTAAAACCCCCATCAAAGTACGGAATCACATTCTCCACAACAAAGACGTGATGCAGGGAATCCCGACGGGTTCCCTCGTCGGGGAGGTAGAGCTTACTGGCGACGACTTCAAGCAGCAGCTCGAGCTTGGGCACTCGGCCTACATCGTCATGACAGGCGCGGACAACCACGCTGTGATCTTCGCCGCCCTCAATAAAGTCTCTCCCGACGGGAAGACGGGATATTACTACTTCATCCTGCACTGGTTCGACGAGGCAGCAGCGCGGAGCGGGCCCGGGAACCCCTTCTGGACCCTCACGGCGACCAAGGAGCAGCTAGCCGCGTTCGCGAGGGAACATACCAGAATGTTACCCGAGAGGCTCCGTTCGCTTGTCGATAAAGTGCCGGTGGATGGGTACAAGACATCAGCCATCATCTTGAGGCGAGTTGAATTGACAGCGGAGCAGTTGCCTCCAGGACGGGTCATGGTGATGGGAGATGCTGCGCATTCAATGACACCTTGTGAGTGCGGCCTTAAAATGATACGATTTTTATTGAAGGGTACACGATAGCTAATAGTGTTGGGTATGTGTGTGATAGTCCGCGGCGAGGCTGGGGTGTGCGCGCTTCAAGATGCGGTAAATCTTGGGAGAACCCTGACCCAAATTGCGAATGAGCAACTCAAAGGGGCTGACTTTGTGGCGGCGATGACAAAGTACCGCGATGACATGCTGGCAAGGGGAGCACTGGCTGCGGAACGCTCCGGCTCGGTTTCTGGGCTCCAGAATATCACGTGCAGTAAGGTGGCGGCTCCTTTGCCGGAGGAAACTATTGTCGTCTGAATATTCACTTTTCCAGTACTGAGTATAGGGCGCCACACATGGGTATCAAATCGCAGCCGACCTCATGTATGTATAGGATGTGATGATTATGCAAAATGGATTTATGTCCAGGTCGTACTTAGCCGTACCTGACATTGCCTCCACCTTCTCTGAACCAGTCATCCGCCGCCAATGATTCCTCGACTGACGCATAGTTGATAATGGTGCTCTTCATCATCGTATACTCATTAAACGCATCCACACCGTTCTCGCTCCCCACGCCACTCGAGCTCTTCAAGCCTCCCCATGGACTACTGGGATCGTTCCGGTGATGCGTGTTTACCCACACAATACCCGCCTCGATCTGCTCGGATACCCGGTATGCCCGTGATAAGTCCTTAGTCCAGAGAGCCGCACCGAGGCCAAACTCGCTGTCGTTCGCCAGCTGAACGGCCTCCTCCTCGCTATCAAACCCAACCACGACGACCACCGGCCCAAAGGCCTCCTCTTTCCAGAGCCGCGTACTGAGTATGCTCTGTCCACTGGTCGACGTGAGCACAGATGGTGGATAAAAGTAACCCTTTGCGAAATCTGTATGGTCGATAGAGCTTGTTCCCTTCATCCGCGTGCAGCCATATGCAGGCGATGCCTGCCCACTTTCGGTGGCCTCAGACACCAGCGCCTCAACGTTCTTCAGTTGTTTTTCTGAGATTAACGGACCCATCATCGACTCAGGGTTCGTCGGCGCGCCCATTCTTCTTGCAATACTCTCAGCCTTGGCGACCAACTTCTCCACGACCTGCTCTATCACAGAATTGTCCACAATGATTCTTGTCGCAGCCACACAGGTCTGCCCGCTCGCAACGAATGCACCGAAAGCGATGCCATTTACGGCCGCTTGTACGTCAGCATCGTGATAAACGATAAGCGGGGCCTTTCCTCCTAGTTCCGCCGTATAACGTGCGAGGTTCCCGCCCACGATGCTCCCAATCGCCCTCCCCGCGACTGTACCCCCAGTAACATCCACCTTCCTCACTAGAGGGTGGCTTACCAGCGCTTTGCCTGTCGTTGCGCCATACCCAGGCAAGACACTAAATACCCCCTCCGACACGCCCGCCTCCCTCAACAACTCCCCCAACTTCAACGTCGTCAGCGGCGTCAACTCGCTCGGCTTGACCACCACACTATTCCCCGCCGCCAACGCCGGCGCAATCTTCTTCACGGCAATCAGCAACGGGTGGTTAAACGGCGTAATCAGCACCACCACGCCCAGCGGCACCCGGTCGACCCAGTTGTGCAACTTGCCCTGCGTCGGCAACACGGCGCGCTCCTCGGTCCGCAGCAGCGCCGCGTAGTACTTGAACCACCGCACGAGCGAGGGCACCTGGGCGTTCATCTCGCGAATCGCGCGGCCGGTCTGCTGGACCTCGAGGCGGATGAGGTCTGGCAGTGCGCTGGTGAGGAGCGTGGCGCAGCGGTCGAGGACGTCGGCGCGGTGGTGGCGCGGGCTGCGGGACCAGGTGCCGGCTTTGAAGGCGGCGTGGGCTAGGGTGAGGGTGTCTTCTACGTCTGCTGGGGAGGCGGAGTGGGAGTGGGTGAATATTGTTCCGTTTGAGGGGTCCTCGATTGGGATGCTGGAACGTTTTATCCTTTCAGTATGTTTGAATACCTACATGGATAGATAGCAACCAAGTTGGCTCACTCACAGCTCGCCCCGCCCGGGCTGGTATTTACCTGCTACCCAGAGCTGGGAAGCGTCCGTAGTGCTAGCCATGGTGTGATGGTAATGTCGCCTTGCAGTGAGGAAAGGTTAAAAGCTCAAATTTTGTCGAGATAATTCCAGCGGAAGCCGGCCGCGGCGTGAGTGAGTTGAGTTGATCGGTAGACGTTGAAATTCGGCAGAGGCACGCCGCTTATCGCCGGCATTTATGGGTCCTTCGGCTCGTCCTGATTTGCCGGGCCGTACCGATCTGTTACGGCGAACAGGGCGATGGTGCCGGGCTCTTGCTACTGAATGAGTTCAGAGGTTCTAGTCGAGTTTGGCAAGTCTTCATGGCACTGTGTTCAGTCCCAGAAAGTGAGAACAGAAACTTGATAATTGGACAAGGTCTTTCCAGTCTGATCTCAGGCTCGGGGATGATAGCACGAATCTAACATCGAATAATCGATGACCTCTATTCCTCCCCTTCCCCCACCGGATATAGCAGTCGGGCAAATAGTCATTCTAAGGCAACGTCAAAATTGGACTCTATGGACCATGGGCGTGTTCTGCATGGACACGGCACGAGGTATGCATGGCATACACACTTTGGAAAGGCCTCGATGTGAGCTGGGACTCGCAAGCCGTTTCTACACCCTGAGGACTGTGTTTTGGACTGTCATAGTATGTTGCACCTACAGGTAGTATCGTGATGTGGATGATTGGAATGTCGTCCGAAGACAGGATAGCTGATGAATGCGCGCCAGCGTGCCATTGTTCTACATTTTCGCAAACGCGGGGAAGGGTATATTAGTTACTATATATAGAGAAACACGGGCCGTCCCGGAACAGGAAACTGGGGCAGACTCCTTGCTTGTTGACGATTGACCACAGATTAGGGAAACAGCTTCAATCGTCGCAGTGATATGACAACCTCGTAAGCCAAAAGAGGCACTGTTATCGTTTCTCTTCTATCCTCGAGTACTTGTTCGTTTACTTATACCTGCACAAAGTGTTGGCGTTGTCATGGAAGAAGGACAGTGATTACATAACGTGTCCGACCATTTTGTACTGTGCAACATCATGAATATGTACAAGGCGAATCAGTGTCAATCAAAGGTTTAAGGCAAGTATAATGGCCATCAGACACGTGAATCAATTGCATGTAGCTGATTATAATGGAGGCTGGAGAGCGCCCTCTGTCACCTGTGCGGTCGATATAGGTGCGTCACGGAAGGCAGGCTGTTGCTCAAAGCTACCCTGGTTACTGGTTGCCAGGTAGGCCCCTGCTGTTTCAGAGCTCGATTATGTAACTGCATACTGGAAGCAGCCTCCACTTCGACGTGCTCAAGTTGACTGCCCGTCTCCTACATCACCAACAATTGAAGAAACCTTGGACATTATCAAGCTGTCCAGTGGTATCACTATGTCGACGAATAATACCACCAGTGAGAGGACGCCTCTCCTGGGCAATGACGGCGCGGCCGAGACAAACGGCGATAGCCCTCAGTCGAAGCCGTCCACACTGCACCGCATTGAGAGCTGGACAGCTAGCCACATCACCAATATCATCCTGGGCACCCTTACAGTTTTTTTCTTTGCACTATTTCTCGTCACCCTCATTACACGACATGCCAATGATGACCAATCGCCTCTGGTCCCCGGGCCTGATGGCCAGAAGATCTGTACCGCTGCCGGCTGCGTCCTTGCTTCATCCACCTTGCTGCGCAGCATCTCCCCCAGGTTAGTTTGCTTTTATGTGTTCCCGATCATCATTTGCACTGGAAACACTTTGGATTGACGATTACTTCAGATACAAGGAGCTGGATCCGTGCGATGACTTCCGGGCGTACGCTTGTGAGGGCTTTGACGCCGTCCACGAGATTCGTAATGACCAGACCGGCGTGGGAAGCCTTCAGATCATGAGCGAAGAGGGACAGCTCATTCTCAAGCGCATCCTCGAGGACCCAAGCCCCCAGTCGACTTCTCTCTTTTGGTCTGCCTCTTCTCCGGACCACGAGATCTTCGCCAAGATGCAGGATGGCTACAATGCCTGTTTGAACGAGACTCAGCTGAAGTCCATCGGCGCCAAGCCGCTCATTGAGCTCCTGACCGAGCTTGGACAGATCTACCCCGTCAAAAAGCCCAAGTCCAGGAAAGACACCTCGCTCACCGATGCTGTGCAATTTCTGATTGCCAAGGGCGTCCGTAGCCCGATCTCTATTGGCGTCAGTGCAGACGACAAGGACCCCGACGCCAACGTCATATCGCTTAGCCCTCCCTATTCCTTTGGCCTGCCATCTAAACAGTATTACAACAGGAGCGACTTGGTTACCTCCTACAAGGACACCATTGGCAATGTACTCGAGGCACTGATCAAGGAGGCCCACCCGAAGGACGGCGCACTGTCAAGCTTCGAGATGCCGGAGGCACCCGGAGTCTTGAATCAGAGGGTTGTCGAGGCCCTCGTTGATTTCGAGTCGCAAATGGCCAGCGTGTCTCCTGACCCGGAGGACCTGTCCGATATCACCAAAGTATACAACCCTCGTACATTGGACGAGGCAGAGGCGTACAACCCTTCGATCTCAGTCAAAAGCATCATCAACCACTTCACAAATGGGTACAAACCGTCCAAGATCATTGTGGCATCTCCGGAATACCTCAAGTCCCTCGCAGACATTCTCGAAAGTCAGAGTCGAGAGGTGATTCAGGCATACTTGGCGTGGAAGGTTGTCCAGTCTTATGGCTCCGCCGTTGAGGACGATGCAGTCGAGCCTCTACGGAAATTCAACAACAAGCTCCAGGGTAAGGACGCAGATGCCAAGTCAGAGCGATGGAGGACTTGTATCAATGTTGTGGACAGCGACCTTCGTAAGTCATAGGCCCTACCCCTCTTATAGCCTCTAGCCTGACTATTGGAATCTAGCATGGATCCTCAGCCGCTTCTTCATTGAGCGGGCATTCTCCAAGGAGTCCAAGGACCTTGGTGACCAGATTATCCACGATATCAAATACACTTTTAGCGACAAACTGAAACACTCGGAGTGGATGACCAAGAGTGTTCGCCAGCTGGCCATTGACAAGGTCGACTTGATCCGACAGAAAATCGGCTACCCGACAAAGAGCCCGGATATTACCAACGCGGAAGAGCTCCAAAAGTATTACAGCAAAGTCAGCGTATCGCCAAACAACTTCTTCGCTAATCGGCTGTCCTCAACCGAGAACGATGTCCGGCGCGAGTGGGCGCAGGTCGACCAGCCCGTGGACAAGGATGAGTGGGGCATGTCTGCTCCGACGGTCAATGCTTACTACAACCCTCCTGGCAACGAAATCGTCTTCCCCGCGGGCATCATGCAAGCCCCTGTGTTCTACGACCCGTCGGTGCCCAAATACCTGTCATATGGCGCCTTTGGTGCTGTCGCAGGCCATGAGCTTTCGCACGCCTTCGACTCGACTGGGCGCAACTATGATCAGAATGGCAACTATACCGACTGGTGGGACAATTCCACGATCAAAGCTTTCAAAGAGAAGACGGATTGTTTCGTGGAGCAATATTCAAATTACACCATCCCAACCAAAGATGGACCTCTCGCTGTCAACGGCAAGCTTACCCTGGGGGAGAACATCGCCGATGCTGGCGGCTTGACAGCTGCCTTTCAGTCTTGGCGCCGTCGTGACAACGAGAAGGCCGATCTGCTACTTCCTGGCCTTGAAGAGTTCACCAAAGAGCAGGTTTTCTTCCTCGCGTACGGACTGACTTGGTGCGGCAAGACAAGGGAGGAGGAGGCGATTCGGAGGGTGTATACCGACCCGCACAGTCCCAACCAGTACAGGATCCGGGTAAGTTCGAATCGATTTTGCAGGTAGAAGCGTTGCACTGACTTTAGACCAGGGCACAACATTAAACTCACGCGAATTCCGGGAAGCTTTCAATTGCCCTGTCAAGGAGCCTACGTGTGAGCTCTGGTGATCGAGACATGGTATGGTCAAAAAAAGGAATCCGCTAGGCGACGATGCTGTATGATCAAAAAGGAAGCATGATTAGCATGAACTATCGTAGGTTTAGGAGGCTCTTCTTGAAAATTGAACAGGCTAAAACGTGCGTACTTCAGCTGCCCAAAATTGCTTGGTTGGCAGCCAGGGATGATGTGTAGTGCGACTTGGTGGGACACAACCGAGTGATCCCGACTCGTGCGATTATATACTATGTAGCTTGGCCCACAAATGTACTCTAGCCTTATTGTTTTTAAGATGCAGTGTTACAGCGCTAGTAATGGGACCCCCGGACCTCCGGCATTTTAGCCATTACTGTTCGAGCCAGATCTGATCCAAAGACTCGGAGCACAATGCATGGGATAATCATTGAAGATAAGGAGCGGGAGAGATGTTCGCCACGCACCGATTGCAGGGCCTCGGCCCCGGCTCCGGCATCCGTATCAAATCTCTCACCAATATGCCTGATATTTCTCTAGTTTTGTTTGTTTTTCTTTGTTTTCTCCCCCTAGTTTTGTTACTCCCAGCCTTGGCATGTGCGGTGCATTCCCTCTAATCTCAATATAACCACCATGGCCGACCTCAAAAGACCCCTCTCCACCTCTTCCACCCCGGAGGCGACCGACAACGATGCCCTCGACCCCTCAGTAGCAGGACTCACCAGCCAAGATGCCGCCGATATGGCGCGCCTGGGAAAGGCACAACAGTTCCACCGCAACTTTTCATATTGGGCCACGTTCGGCTTCGTGTCGATCTACATGGCCACATGGGAGTTCACCATCGTGTCCATGTCACCGGCCATCCCCGCCGTCGGCTTTGGCGGGTTCTTTTGGACGTTTATGGGGTGCATGGTGTGCTACGGCGCGGTGGTGGCTAGTCTGGCCGAGATGTCGAGCATGAGCCCGACGGCGGGCGGGCAGTATCATTGGGTGTCGGAATTTGCGCCGCCACGATATCAAAAGGAAATGAGCTATGCTTCGGGTTGGATGAGTAGTCTGGGCTGGATTGCGAGTCTGGCGGGTGGCACGTATGCGTGTGCGGATCTGGTGCAGGTGGCGGTGAATATCGTGTGGACCGAGTTTGTGATGACGGCGTGGCAGCTGTTTTTGATCATCTTGGCTATGCTGCTGATTACGATTGTGCTGAATACGATGGGGGCCAAGAGCTTGCCTGCGTTGGAGGTGGCGAGTCTGGTGGGGCATACGGTTGGGTTTGTGTTGTTTGTGGGTGTGCTCTGGGGGATGTGTCGTCCGCTGAACTCGGGTCGGGAGGTGTTTCTGGGGTTTGAGAATAATAGTGGGTGGGCAAACTATGGTGCTGCGTGTTTGGTGACGCAGGTGTCGATTATTTGGTCGATGCTTGGGTCTGATACAATTGTGCACATCTGTAAGTGGTCAGGTCTTCACAATTGTACAGATTTATACATATCGCTAACAAAGCATGGTGTTACTAGCCGAAGAGGTCAGAGATGCCTCCATCATCGTGCCGCAAGCGATGTGGTGGTCCTACGTTCTGAACTCGTTCATGGCTTTCGTGATGCTCATCACGGTGCTATTTTGCATCGGCCCGCTGGAATCGATTCTCGACGCCGACTTGCCCTACTTGAATCTCTTTTCGAACACCGGTAGCGGTAGGGCAGCGCTGTTTCTGGCCATTATCATGATTTTGCTAGTCTATGCTGGGAATGTCACTGCGCTGGCGACGACGTCTCGGGAAGTATGGGCCTTTGCAAGGGACAAGGGCTTCCCATTTTCCACTTGGATCGCGCATGTAAGTAGTATTCATCCCCCAAGTAAGAAGGTCTGTTCCCTCGTGTGCATACTAAATTGAGTGGTGAGCAATGTGTAGATGCACCGCAAGTACGACATGCCCTTCAACGCCGTCTATCTCTCAACCATCATCTCCATCATCCTCTCCCTCATCTCCCTCGGCTCCAGCCTCGCCTTCAACATCATCCTCTCCCTCTCGCTCCTGGCCCTCATGTCGACCTACTCGCTCTCCATCGGCTGCGTCCTCCTCCGCCGCATCCAAGGGCCCGAGCTGCCGCATGCACGATGGAGTCTGGGTCGCTGGGGCTTGCCCATCAACCTATTGGCGGTTGTGTATTCAGCCTTTATCGTCTTGATGAGTTGTTTCCCCAGCGAGGCGTCGCCTGCGCCGGCGGATGCCAATTGGGCGCCGGCTATCTGGGTGGCGGTCATATTGTTGAGTCTGGTGGCGTATCTATGTCATGGGCGGAAACACTTCACGCCGCCTGTAATGTTTATTGAGGGCAAGAGGGCGGCGGGCGTTGGGGTCCAAAAGGTTGCTTGATTAATAAGGGCATGAAGCCCTTGCAGTATCCTTTACATTACATTGCAAAAGGGCGGGAATACATAATTTTGATCATTCGTGGATCGGACGAAACGAAATCTGAATATACCAGCAGCCCCGTTGCAATAGCTCGCAGAAATCTAGGCCAAACCCTCCAACTGAGCTTTGATTTGTAGCGCAAGAACCTTTGAATAATACCGACAGATGGCCAGATTTCCACCGTGGTACCAGAAACCTGGATGCCCAGAGTCCTTCCACAGCGCTCTGAACTCTCCATCTTCCCCGATGCCCCAGATATCTTTCAGTTTGTCCGCCACCTTGTCTCCAAAGATTCCCTGCGCTTGTGTCCGCATGTTCTGATAGCCCGTCGCAAAGACAATCTCATCCGCCTCCAACTCGCTTCCATCCGCAAATCTGAGCCCTCCCGGCAGCACCTCCACGACCTCCTGCCCCTGCTTCACCTTGATTTTGCCATCGACAATGAGCTGCGACGCTCCGACGTCGATATAATAGCCTCCTCCGCGCTGGAAATATTTAATGGACAACCCGCACTCGTCCGGTCCCCGATCAACCTTGAACCCCGCCTTGGTCAGCCCCGTCAGCGTCTCGCCATCCATAATCTGCTGCTTCCGGGTACCCTCCTGATGCACAGCCTTGAGCACCTCCATAGGCAAAGACCAAGACGCAAGATCTGCATCCTCCGTTGGTGGGCCGCCCTCCTCGAATAGGCCCTTGTTGGACTCCAAAATGTACGCGCTGCTCACAACGCACGTGCTGCTGCGCTGGACCATGGTGACGTCGTAGCCGTTCTCAAAGTAGTCCTGGCAAATGTCGTGCGCCGAGTTACACGCGCCGATGACGACGGCTTTTTTGCCGGCGCTGTTGGGCTTTGCGCCGGGGAAGGAGGAGCTGTGCGCGAGCAGAGATCCGCGGAAGGCGTCTGTGCCGGGGATGGACGGCAGATTGGCCTTGCCAGAGTGGCCGGTCGAGAGGATGACGTGCCGCGGGTGCAGAGTGCGCGTCTCGATTTTCCCATCCGGCAGCACTCGCTTGAGCGTGACAGTCCATTTCTTGGTGGCGTCGTCCCAGCTGCCGCCCTCGATCGTCGTGCGTGTCCAGACGTTGAGCTCGAGCAGTTTGGCATACGATTCGAAAAAATCGGCCAGCTTGTCCTTGGGCGTGAAGATGGGCCACCAGTCCGGGAAAGGCAGATATGGCAGGTGGTCGTACCAGATCGGGTCGTGTAGGACGAGTTGGTGGTACCGCTTTCGCCAGTTATCGCCGACACTGTCGTTCGCGTCGACAATCAGTGCGGGAATATTGAGCATCTTGAGGCGGGCGTGGGCGGTGAGGCCAGCTTGGCCGGCGCCTGGGCAAATAGTCAGAAAACTGGCTTCTTTCCCACTTCGGGGTAATAGGTCGGAAAGGGAGAGATGTGATTCTGACTTACCGATGATGATAACGTCGGGCTCGCTCGTGGTGAAGCTCTCCTCGTCTCGCCTTCGGTCCAGCCAGTTTTTTCGACCATGGTGATAGCCGTGCTCGACGCCGTTAGGTCGACGAGGACCCAGTGGCTCTTCGAAGCCCTTTAATTCCTCCAATCTAGTGAACAGTGTCCAGATCTTCCATTTCCCGCTGTCATCTTCCACAAGTCTGACAACTCCGCGCCCACGTCCAAGCTTGGTGGTGAGGGTGAGGTAGGACACAATTCCTTTGCACTTTCCCTCTGAGCTAAATTGTGCAACCTTGGGTGCTCGGAAATCTGTGGAGTCATCGACTTCGATCCTAGTCAGACTTGAGTTGTCCCCGAGGAAGGCGGCGATGCTCTTCCTATTCTTGAGAGTCTGGAGATTCCATGATAGGGCAAGGTGGTCTCGCCAGTAGCTTTCCTCCGCGAACAGAGAGCCGATACTCTCAGCTACCTGTTTTGATGGAGCATTGCCAAGATGTGAGTTGAAGGTTTCAATGATATCCTTGGTAACCGCCACAGCATCCACGGGACCATCGCTTGCACTCTTGGGCCATTTCGCAACAGGCGGGTTGATAGAACCAGGCTCGCAACGTTGACTGGAAGGCAGGATGCCTAATGGCTCTGAGGTGGCACTTGGAGCCATGATTTTTATGGTTGATATCACACGAAATCTGAGTTCTGTAGGTCCAGGTGTTGAGGAGCTAGGGAGAGAGAGAGAGAGACGGCGGCTGATGGGGAGCGAGGGCGGAGAGAAGAGTGTCCTTTGTCTATGTATCAGACTGGAATTTATATCTGATTATCTGTCCAGGGTCGACAGACTTCCGCTGTCTTCGTGGGAATCAACTGTAGGGTGGATTATATCCGGAAGAGGAACCTTGAAGCCTCCCGGCACCGGCCCACTCACTCCGCATTTCCCCCACGATCGAAGTAATCCGGGGGTGGGGTTGTGCAACCTTGGCGCGATTGGCGTTTGTGGCGGCGGCGGGACGGAGCTTTTTTGTTCTTATTTAATTCTAGGTACGAACAGCGGAGGAAAAGAGCAACGGTAGCGTCTCGTCCCTGGCCAGTCCTGCACCGATAGGCCGGCTCGGAGCGCCTTGCAACTGCGCTTCGATACTGACTTTTTCTTCAATGAAACTCTGTTACCAGGTCTCATGAAGGCTTCATGAGGAGAATCCCAGTGCAGTACCTGAATGCCCTCGAGTCGCGGCGCGCTCTGGTGGAGGGGAGATCCGGATTGCCCGATCTGGGATGCCGCCAGCTAAGGAGCCGCATACTCGCCGCGTTCCCAATACATCAGCATGCATGACAGCACGAGATAGGGTCATTGTCGGTGCCAGCTCACCCTTTGGTCTTACATTTTGAATCATGTTGTGTCGAGTATCTTCTGGGCGTGACGCTGTTCGGTATCCCGAAGCACCGAAGACGGCGGTGGTGTTGCTAGGGCTGACCTTATTCAGAGGGGAGGGGAGTTGGTCATCATTACACCCGACGGGAATAAACAGCTCATTGTCGAAACTCATTTTGACTTTGCGGACCAATCCTCGAATTGTGCAGTTTGATGCGCCGGTGACTTGTGATCCTAACGGGCTTGTTGGATATACCAGAGAACATTCCGCAGCATTAATCCTAGGAAGGACGCTGTGCCGTAGCAATAGATACGGACAGAAACCCACGTCTTCCAAGACACAAATATTATCTTCCATACATTCAATATCGTGGTAGAATTCTTGCCCGGTATACTCTAACCCGCGCAAAACTTACAACTGCATTGATCATCCCGCGATCACACCGGACTACGTCTAGATGCACCTCTATATTCGTATCTTCGCTTTGGGTCATCATGTTGTGTATTGAACACCGTTGGGCATGCAAAGAAACTACCTCAAGATTCTCATACGTCTGATGTACTAATCACCTCCAGTGCTGTACCCACAAAACCCACATAATCATGAACAATGCCGAAGCTCAAGCCCTAGCCGGCCTGCTCCTCTCCCGACGCGCCGCCCAATGCAGGATTCTCTAAAGCCTCGTCTACCGCCCAACCGTCCCGCCCTCGTCGCCGAAACTTGCCAACTGGCCGTGTACCTAAATCTCAGGATTCGACGTGGTCCGCATGCACAAGGGCACAAAACACTCCACTACTCGACACTTAACACCATGTGGACGTCCTACTTTTTGACGGATGAGCAGCTAGCTACAGGCAACTTAAATCCACAGATGTCTAACTTCTCTCCTGGACGGGGACTAAGGCGGCGCTCGAAATGTTTGCCGTGGCGAACGTGTGCGATAGCGCGGCGCCGGGCTATGGGTGAAGTTCCTGCACGAGTTCCAAACCCACTGTACATGACAGACTTGATGGCTCCTTGAAAGTGACGGTTGATACTGAATGATGTGTGCTCCTGATGTCTCCCTCGTCACCAACAACACCTGCCGCAGGTAATCCGTAGTCACCGCCGCGTCGAGACCCTACCAGCGCGACTGCTTCGCCCACTACGGCCTTAATACCAATAGTTTTCGCTTCTTCACTGTCCATCACATACACTTTGAACTCATCGGCCGCAACCAAGCGTATCAATTACAAATGCACTGTGCAAGGGGGAGGGGAGCAACGTATTGCATGAAAGGGTCGAACGGCGATCTTGGTTTTAATGCCGAGAGGGCTGTGATGGTGAGAGACGATAGATGGGAGTTGACTACGACACAATTGTCATTGTAACTTGGGCCGTTGCCGATTGGAATGGCGGATAGATTGGTCTTGAAAGAAGACATAGCCCAGGATCAATTGATGAGGGGCATGGCGTCGAAATAACTTAAGACTTGCAGATTGTTGTGTGAAGGCATGGATCGGAGGCAATGTTCCGTGAGGAACTTTGTGTTGTAGCGGCGAGTAATTGAAAAACATGATGCGTTTGTGATATCTGATGCAATGTATTCAAAGTGTCGGCTCCGACCCATGCTCAATGCAAATCGTGGCCCTTTCCGCAGACAGGGCATCCCGTTACCCGGTCTCTCAACAGCCTCGCGTGCATTACCTTTGTGTTCACGGTCCTCCTTCGACTGTGACTATCCTCGTCTTGTGCCTGATATCCAAGGTCCTTCATATCCGGCACTGGCTGCTCTGGGTGCTGTACCTGCAACAGATGGGTGAGGTGGTAGACATGGCCACATGCAAAGCCGACCAGGGTCTCCGTCTCCCATTCTGTGAAGGGCTCGAGGCACTGCACCGCGGCGCAGTGGCCAGGCTTCCATTCCTTGGTGGGTTTCTTTGGTGCAGTCGGTTTGGCAACGTGGTCATTGGCCGTCTTCGAGTCGCCTTGCACCGTGCCGTTGGTGGTGGTAGATTGAATTGACGCCGTGTCGGGAACTACGTCTTTTGTCTGAACATCAATGTGCTCGGTTTCCTTGACTAGCACTTCGTACTTGATGGCTTTCCTTTGCCCGCTTCGCAGTGTAGCTTGTGCGGCAACGACCTCGCTGCGCAATACCCGTGCGACTCCCTCGCTGATGCTATACTGGATTTCGTGCTCCTTCATGATGTGCTTGAGGCCCTCCCGGAGGCCTTCAATTTCCAGACCCTCTGGAATGCGTCTGACAAGTGTGATGGGATTGATGGCCGTGCCGACTTCCTCAAGAAGTCCGTGAATGAATCGCGGCTTGTCCATGCTGTATTTCAAGAGGTCCTCCCACAAATCCGGGTCATCAAGCTCTTTGGCGAAGGCGATGGCGCGGCTGACGTCGCCTAGACGATCTATGATGAGATATAGAGCACGTTTCATCTGTCCAGTCTTGGAGTAGAGGTAAACAAGTTCGGGGACGTAACTTCGTTCTTCGCACTCTTCGACGGCCTGAAAAAGAATGTGAGCGTGCATCCAGTGCAAATAACGTGCTTTAAGGAAAGGAGACGTACCTTTTCAAACGTGTAAGACGTGGAGATCTTGAGGAAGTCCATCAAAATAGACTGATCGTATTGTGCGAAAAGATGGACCGCCAAGTCCGCAAAACCATCCACTAGACTCTGGCTCTCCATGACAAGGCGATCGCGATTCTCACCCTCATATTCTTGTATGCCCTCACCCTTGAACAGAGCACGAAGATAGAAGAATAAGTAGAGGTCGAGCTGGTTATCTCGCAGCTGAGAAACCACAAGCTCAGGCCTTACCAAGCCATGCTGAGCCTCATCCACGAGAAGCGTGATAGCTTCCGAGGTGGCTTCTTCTAGCTCTGGGATCTTCATTTCACCTTCCCGGCCTTTGGGAACGCGCAGACTCACGAAACTGGGTATGTCATCTGCGACAGCATCGGCCAGATGACTATCTTTGATGAGGCGCATTGCTGAGTCGGCATCTTGCAGTCTGATGTAGTAGCGCAGCGCCTCTCTATGGCGTCCATTAGCTTCACACAACTTTGCAAGGCCTTCCATGATGATGCGCCAATCTCTCCCCTTCACGCCGTCTTCAACGCTGTCTGGGCGTACGTCTCGGTATTTCAGCTGGTTTTCGAGTGCGGTCGTTACGGTGTTCACATCGAAAAGATTCGGGTGCCATCTGTCAAGGAGATCCTTGAGACGAAGCTTGTCGGTCTTGATGTAGTGATTTAACACCACCTCGTATATAGAAGAGGGTATCGGAGGTCGCATTGGCTCAATCGGAATGTAATTTGTGATGTCGTCTATTTTTTGTGCATGCGCAAAGACGTAGACCCACTTCTCCCACCGGTCAGACGAGGTGAGCACCTTGCCAGCAACTTGACCAGCGCGCACCCACTCTTCCGCATCAATCAGTTGTTGAAGCCATAGTTCGCCGATGCGTCGTTTCTCGCTCTCTGCCAACGCGCTCGCTTGCTTCGCAGCGTCGTCGGCTGTGGATGAATCCGCATAGAAGTCGTCTGTGCTCTGTGTTGTTTGCAGTCGACTGAGTGTGGTAGGGGATGACACGTCTGGTATGTTGTCCACATCAGCGACGATGTCTGGATTCTCATCAACGAGCTCCCACGCTTGTTGGTACTGATGACGTTCCAAAAGCCAACCAAGGTGGTCGCTCAAGTCGCGTTTTGTAGCAAGTATACAGTCATAGGGACTGTGCACGAATATCTTTGTGCCAGGCTTTGCCAAGCTCGGGTGCACGCTTTGCGTAATGAGACGCGGCGCCTGCGATCTCATCGTGCCCGCAATACTTGGTGCTCTTGAGCTACCAGGTGCGTCACTACTATGACCACTCCTAATGCTAGCAGCAGAGCTAAAGAGCGCCTTGGTTGGCATCATCGCCACATTCCACATGTCCGTTCCGAATCCGGCCATAGCCTCGAGGTAGCCCTTTGATGCCACAACGGCAGACGCTGTCTGTTGTGGCAGAACACCGAGATGATAGTCATTTGAAGTTAGCCGCTCGAATCGACTGACACTCAGACTGTCTTTATCGATCTCGGCTTCGGACACAAGGTCGATCAATCGCAGCTCCGGAGGCAGGTGGTTTTGTCGCCGCCGAACTCCGCCTGATGGCCCACTATTGGCAGAGCTTGTTGATGGCTCTGACTTGTGACCTTTGGTAGCTTTTGTTCCCTGATCGTCATCATCATCCTCTACCTCGTCCTCATCGTATAGAGGGTATGCAAGAACAAGGAGAAGACTTTGTGTGTACAATGAGATGCCTGAGATGATACAGTCCATGCGCAAGCTTCTTGAGTCAGTCATCAAAAGGAATTCCATGGAGAGGAGAATTATCACTCACATTTTTACCATCTCTGCCTTGCCAAGACTACGTTGGTTCGCCTTTTTGCCGGTGCCGGTGCCTCCTGGGTGGATGTGGATGATCCAGATGTTGCTGCCCCAGCCTACCAGGACTCTCTCGATTCGATTCCTATCCTTTTCATGTTGAAGTCGCAGCTTCTCTGCAGCCAGCGAAGGAGACGCAGGCACCTCTTCCATATCCTTGTCGCCATCACTAGTAGGCACAGATTGCTCGTCAATCCACTCCACTCTGCCTTTCCACACACCCGCCATTGCCTCCCATTCGTCCGTCTGTGGCCGGTCATAATGGCCGATTCGTTTCCAAGCATCCTCGGGATCACCACTTTCAAGGTGTAAATGTGACCGCATAATCTTGATCCCATGCTCGTTGAGCCACAAGACGTATTTCCCGGTCAATGACCACTTGATAGTGCTGATGATGCCTTCTCCAGAGTGCAAGATCGTGTCCTTGCCGTTGTTTGAGCCAAGACCCATACTTCCTAGCCATCCAGATGCTGTAGCTGCAGCCGTGCCGACGGTCGTCGAAGTACTGCGCCCTGGCCCTCCCCCAACAGTCAGAATGAGATTCCCAGCTGTACCTCCAGAAAGGTAGGTCCGATCGTTTTTGTAGTCCGGGGACAAAGCCACAGCGTGTACTGGTCTTGCAAAATTTCTCAATTGCACATCCTTCATATCAACCAGAGACTGAACACAGACATTTCCATCCATCGACGACGTAGCAATGTATATATTGTTGGAAGGGATGTTTGGGACTTGGGGCGCTTCTCGTGGCTTCCTGGCCGTTGCGGCTGGAGTAGGTCCAGTTTGTCGAGACTCTGGTCGTGACGACGAGCCGCTGGGCGTACTGCCGATGGCTTGAGAGATAGCCCGCTGTGCTACTTCGGGTTTGCCAGTGTTGAATGGAGGCGGATACGGAGATATCGAGACCGTTGTTACGGAAGCGGAGTGAGCATGGTATACCCGAAGGGCTTGAAATGCTGGCAACTGTATGACATTGATGTTTCCGTTATGTGTGCCAATGATCTGTGGTCGGAGTCAGTAAGACAAGCGTGCGCAACGTAGAGCCACGGACGAGCGTCCATACCATCTTGTCTCCAGCCACGATAAATGAGCTTGTCGCATCTGCATTTTTGTAGACACCAGCCAGGTTCTGAGTCAACCTGGCATACTTCAGGCGCGGTTCTTCATCCTCGTCATCCTCGTCGTCATCATCCTCATCGTCAACCTCTCCATCGTCATCTTCCTCCTCTTCCTCGTCGCTGTCTAGCTCTGTAGTATCCGCAGCCTCCGAGGTACCGTCATTGGCAACTTCTCGTCTGGCTTGATCAAGCTCGCCTTCAGCCCGGTCGGTAGCAGAAGAATCAGCGGCGGAGTGGGATTCGGCAGCAGCAGACGCTCCCGGACCGGATAGTTGATTCGTCTTGTCATCGCCTGCACCATGCACAGGGTCTGTCATCTTGGATCAAAGCCTGGTGGCCTGAACATGGCGTTCAATGCGACCTGACGGAGTGGTTGTTTCGAAGCGATTAGAGTGAAAAGAGCAACCGGCAAAAGTTGAAGCAGGAACGCTACGGATTCAGGCGACGTCAGGAGCTGTGTTGAGGCTCTGCGTGGGGGAGATCGGGAAGTAGGAGCTTGGGCCATCAATTGGGCAAGGATGACCGAGACTCGAGGGGTGTGGACTTAGCGCTGTTGGGGTGTGTTATTGGAAGGCGCGTCGACTACAACTCGCAAACGCGCCGGCGAAACTCAACTGATTCTTCCGCGATTCTCCTTTCTCGACAGGCCATTGAGCCTCTGCCGTATTTCCTCGCTGTCTATAAATTTTGGAAACATCGAAGCCAACATCCGAATGGGCCTTATGGAGCGTCCAATTCAAGATGGCGTCGGTCAAGTCTCTGGGGATGCACCCGCCTTTGGGCATCGAAGGACAGCCAGTAGATGGAGTGCACACCTGGGACGTGGTCGCAGATGATGACGGAGAAGACGAGCTCCTGACAGTCGGAAACTGTGTCATTTGGAAACGAGGAGGCGTATTCCGCAAAAGCTTCAACCTCGAGATCGAAAAGGACGAGCCCATCCTGCAGGCATTGTTGACATACTTTCCCGCGACCGATGCCGACAACAATGGCGCAGCAGCAAATAGCAAGAGCATGGACCAGTCTTCCATGCCCAGAAGCAAAGGGAAAAGGGCCGCGGCTACCCTGGCCAAGGCTTTAGTAGTCTTCCTCAAGACTCAAGCCCACATATTCTTCCTCTCCGGCACGAGCCACATCGTCCATATGCCCTTCGAAGTCGAGTCCGCTTGTGCAGCCCCCGTGGGCGTCATCATTCAGAGAAAGCCGAGGACACACAACCTCGCTCCTGTAGGCTTGAGATTCCCTCGCGTCCCACCAAACTCGTTCATGACATCGCATCTTTCGCCGCCTCCGCCGAACCACCACAACCCCATTACGTCTTTTTCGGCAGAGGGCCTAGGCTTGCCCAAGACGTTACCCATAAGATTGAATATCACCATGGAGAACATGTTCGACAGCCCTCTTGAGACCAATGACTCTCACTGGCCCCGGATAGTGTGTCTGACAGACCCGTTGCTGGAGCTCGGGCTAGTTGTTACCAATGCAGATGCCATGGGAAAGGCCGACCGACCCAGAAGCTCACCCAACTCACCCTTTTTGGACTTGTCCGATGAGATACTTCATGTCGAGACAGTTGAGGACGATTTGGTATTGGCGGTCACTGCCAACCGAGAGGCGAATATGTACACAGTCTGGCAACTTACATACATCCAAAACGAAGATATTTTTACCAAGCATCAGAAGAAGCCAAAGTCTACTATCAACCGACGACGCAGTTCCATGCAGCCGAGGCTGAGCAGCGAACTCACCAGTCCGGTAGTCGCCTCATTTCGGGAAAGTCTCGGAGCAGGCCCGCTGCCCTCGAAGAAGAGTCGAAGAGGTGAAAAGGCAGACGGAAAGAAGTCGGATGAGGTAGCGGTGGCTTTCGCTGCGGACAACGAAGGCGAGAAGGCGAAACGGCAGTCACGGCGTGTGAGCTCCTTGCTCGCTCGGGCAGACTTGTCTGCGTCACACGAGAGGGCCACATTTGCTGAGCCACCAGTCGCATCGCATTATGCAGACAATCGCCGAGTGACCGGCGCTCAACGAGCTCGACAGAGCGGTGGGGCTGGCCACCTGCACCTGAGTGGAGCGTACAGCATGAATAATCTTAGCAACTTCCGAGAGGCGGAAGATCTCCTCGATGAATTGCGAGCCGGAGGTGATTTTGAGGGCTTCCACGATATGGGTTTGGACGACCATAGCTTCGATGGACTTGCCAGAGAGATTTTGCTGACAAAAATACACACCGTCTCTATCGACAATACGAACGTGCGCTACTCACTTTCCAGTCAACCGGCTCGTACACAGTACAGAGTGTTTCTTGTCAAGGGGCCTCCGTTCGCGGCTGATGAGTCGGGCAGGAAGGACTTACTCATAGGTATACAGGACCCTATTGACAAGCGCCTTCAGCTTCTGCCATTGAGTATAGAGAGACGGAGGAAATCCGACAGCTCAAGTGGTCCGGAAGTGAAGCCACTAAAATTATACAAGATTACGCCTGATGTGCTGAGACGTGCTTACAACGTCGTCGACTCGCTCAAGGTTTTCGATGGTGATCAATCTATGATCTTGATATTGTCAGAAAACACGGACGGTCACAGAGAACTCAGCATCCAGGCACCATGGAGTGCGATGACAACACTCAGCTTGCCTACCATGTATGCTGATAATCTTGGGAGCCTGGAGTATACCGGCACACACGTCAATAGAAAGGTCAGGGGTCGGCGTTCTGTAGGCTCCAGGTTATCTGCCACGGATATATCGAGAATTCGGCATTCCCGATTGTCAGGTGTGGTGGATCTCGAGGATAGAGACGGCAAAATCCACCGTATTCAAATTCAGCTACAGCCTTCGAATCCTCAAGTTCGCAAGATCTTGCAGGTATGTCGGAGTGTTCTGCCCACAGAAGCATCGGAGAAGATGCTGGCAGGATGGTGGCACATCGTCAGGTGGATGGATGAACAGAACGTCGACACAGCAGACCGCGAGTGGTCTGCTCTCGTCATTGAGATATTCACAGTGTTTTTGTCGCTTGCGCCTGTGAACTCCAAGTCTCAATCATTGGCGCCACACGCACAACCACGGCCGCGAAGGACTCTTGATCCATCTGCAGGCACATATGAGAAGATGCTTTCATTCACAGCTCCGAATTCCTCTGCATATCCTTCTTGGATGCAGTCCAAGGCGTGGAGATGGATGCTGGATGAAGACACACCAGGATTCACGCCAAGCCTTCCCACAACAAGTCAAGACGATTTCTTGGCAACTAGTATCCGACTCGCCAAGTCTTATATGGACTCGCCGCGCGGCCAGCATGCGTTGGGAGAGCTCAGTGGCCACCTTCCCACGGCTCATAACCGGGGCCCTGAGGATCGTAGTCGGGCGGCTTGGGGCATCATTTGCGCCCTGCATCTGCTGGTTGAGGAAGACAAGCTAAATGTCATGGCCCCTGAGTACGTCTCGCCTGGGCGTGCCAACATTCGAATGATACTGTGTCAGATAGGTAGCTGGCTACGCTGGGATGAATTCGTGGCCATCCACGAGCTGGGAGTCCAGGTTGACCTAGACCCTGCGAATGATCAAGGTACGTCAAACTCCGGAAGACGACGCCGAGAGTACTCAAAAGAACTAATTGTGATGGGGCAGATCTCTCTGCCATAGGACTGCAAGGCCCACCTCGCCTCACCAGCATTTATGAATGGATTCAGTCACAGCTCGCTGGTGACAAGACCATCGGGTTTTCGACTGTTGCAGACCTCTATGCTGTCGTCACACAGAGAAACATCAACTCGGAAGACGCATACCGGAGGTGGTCGTCGGTCATGCCAAGAACGTTCATGTTCAAGCGGCTTTTTTCCTCGCTCAATTCGACTACCACACACGCCGAAGTGGTCGAGTTGATAAGCCAGTGTGGTTTCACGGTCGATGTTCTCGAGACTCTTCCCGAGGCTGTGCTTACACCTTTGAAAGATGCTATATCTATGTGCCAATCACGACCACCTTCAACATGGTCGAGAGACCTGTTAGCTCTAGTACACAGATCTGATATCGCGACCGTGCTCAAACGACACAAACCACTACAAACGGGAATCATGAATACCGCCTCTCCTTCTCACGTGGCCAACAAGGACTTCAAAGCAATCTGCGCAAGCGTGGAGAGATCCGCCAACTATACAAACTTGCCCAACGAGTCTGCCGATCGTCAGGGTATTATACATGCGCTCTTCAGAGAAGACCGCCGCCTATTGGAGGCGGAAAGCATGTTATCAACGAGGCACCATAGAGTTGTTCAGTGCAATACGCAGTCTCAATGGACCGAATCAGAGCTTTTGGAAAAGCAAAAAGAACAGGTCACTGTTGTCGCCACTGGCACCCTTGCTATTCCAGCAGGTCGAGGTCTCATGCAATTTGGCCTGCGCTTCCCTCTCCCAACCGAGAAGTTCGATATCATGGGCTTCAACCTTACATGCTTGGTGAAGCCGACCAATCTCCTGGTGAACGCAGACAAGTCGCTGTTCAGTGAGGAGAAAGTCAACTGGGCTTTCTTCCATCAGGGTGCTGCTGCTGGGCTTCAGGTATCTCCACAAGCCAAAGGAATAGACAACAATTGGATCACGTTCAATAAACCCAGCGGAGAGCCCAGTAACCGACACGCTGGCTTCTTACTCGCTCTTGGTTTGAACGGGCATCTCAAGTCGATGGTGAAGTCGGTGGCCTTCAAATATCTTACCACGAAGCATACAATGACGTCCATCGGCCTGCTCCTCGGCTTGGCTGCATCATTTATGGGCACCATGGACAACCTTATTACACGAGTACTGACTGTCCATGTCACGCGCCTACTTCCACCTGGTGCGGCCGAGCTCAACCTGTCGCATCTTACGCAGACGGCTGGTCTGATGGGCATTGGCCTTGTGTACTGTCGGAGTCAGCACCGCCGTATGTCGGAGATAATGTTGTCCGAGATAGAACACGATCAGGATGAGGATGAAGAGGACCCCCTTCGAAATGAAGGTTACCGCCTGGCCGCGGGCTTTGCTCTTGGGCTGATAAACCTCGGCAAGGGCACCGACCTGCGAGGTCTTCACGACATGCGGCTGACTGAGAAGCTGCTGACGTTTGCCTCAACTACCAAGAAAGTCGAATTGGTCAACGTGCTTGACCGTGCTGCCCCGGGTGCCGTAATCGCGATTGCACTTATGTTCATGAAGTCAGAGGATCACATCCTTGCACGCAAGATCGATGTGCCCGACTCCGTGCTGCAATTTACATATGTCCGGCCCGATGTCTTACTGCTGCGAACCCTTGCAAAGAATCTAATCATGTGGAGCCGTATCGAGCCCACCGTCGACTGGATCCGGTCCAACTTGCCAAACGAATATAGATGGAGGCATCTGCTTCAGGGACCAAAGTCGCTGCGCAGCAAAGACATGTCATTTTACTCCATTCTAGCTGGCCTACTATTTTCTCTGGGTCTTCGGTTCGCTGGCTCTGGGAATATCCAAGTCCGTGACTTGTTGGTCAAGTATCTCGACAAATTCCGAGACTTGGCCAAGCAGACGGCTGAGTGTTACGACGCTCAATTGGCACGCAATAACGTCCAAATGTGCCAGGATGTTATTGGACTGTCCGCCGCTTCGGTGATGGCCGGCACAGGTGATTTGGAAGTTCTGAGGCGATTGAGATCCCTGCACGGTCGTGATGACCCTAATACGTCCTATGGCAGCCACATGGCTGCTCACCTTGCGATCGGTGCGCTGTTCCTGGGCAGTGGAACAGCAACTTTTGGTACCAGCAATCTGGCCATTGCATCTCTACTGATTGCATTCTACCCAGTTTTTCCCGCCAATGTCCAGGACAACCGGGCACACCTGCAGGCTTTCCGCCACTTTTGGGTCTTTGCAACCGACCCACGCTGCCTTGTCTCCAAGGACATCGCTACGGGCCAGACTATTAGCGTACCTATTCTCATAAACCTCAAACCCATACAACCCCCTCGCAAGGAGCCTTCCAAACTACGATCCAAGCTCCGACCGGCCAAGCAACAAGAACCAGTCGTCATCCGCAAACAAACACCCTGCCTACTCCCGCCTCTCGAGGAGATCTCCTACGTCCGCACTGACGCCACCGCACAGGGGTATTGGAACCTCGAGCTAGACTTTGAGCACAAGCCCGAACTGATCACCGCCTTCAAACAAAATCAGACTCTCAACCTCCGTCAGCGACCCCTTCACGAGAGCGTCGTTGGTGCCACACTTCGCGCCCTTGGCCGCGACGGCCTGACCGACAATGGCGGTAGCGGCGACGGCGGCGGCCACACTACCGCTGAGGCCAAGAACAAAGAACCTCTCTCCTGGATATTTGGTCTAGAAGCCCTCTCCGGCCTCACTCATGCTGAGCGCGCCATGGTGCTCAAGCGCAGCGGCGATGAAGGTGGAAGCGAGGAAGCTGCTACGACCGATGTGGACGCACGTCTAACGCTAGAGAGCGGGCTGGATGGATGGAGTCGGGAGAGCTTGGAGGGATTACGGCTGTTGTTTGAATGGGTGGAGAAGAGAGCTCTGGCGAAGAATCGTGAAGAGGTCAAAGGCCACGGCGAAGGTGAGGATGAAGTCGAGGGCTGGTGGCTGCGAGATAGCGTGGTCGAGATGCTAAAGGGAAAAGCATGGATCGCTGCGCAGGGTCAGGTCTGACTGAGGCCTTCCGGTTGGGAGTTAGAGAGACAGCCATATGACTTATTGACAAGATCAACAAAACGAGGAATTATCATTGAAAGCATGCCCAGCGGTCGAGCGAGGCTTGTGATCTTATTCCTTTGGTTCCCAAAATTAACCTAAGGCTGGTCTGCTTCATTGTCCTTTGCTTCAACATTTCTCTTGGAGCATGACAGGCGACCACGTTCCTCAAGCACTTGCTGATGCCCTAAAACTTCTTTTGAAAGAATATGTTGCGCCCACTTGTCCAGGTGTATTGGCCTCCTTTACGCCTTCCTGGCAGATCCTTTTTAAAACGGTCATCTCCAATAACTCTCTGGCGATGGAGTCTCTTGCACCACTTTGATTGGGTTCTCTCCTGCCACCATAGTGAGCTTGTATGCTGGGAACTGTGGCCTGAAGCTGCAAGCGTGGCTGCGCTTTTGTGGACATGCTAGTGCTTTGTGTTGCCGTGGTCTCAAGCGAGAGGATAAATCGTGAGAGGCAGGGTGGTGTGTTCCACGAACGCAGATAGATCTGTGGGGCCATTCCGTGCCTCGCATGCTGTGGAACGTGTTCATCGCATGTGATGGTGTTGCGAGCACGGAGAAAAAACCAACTTGACACGGCTTTGCGAGGCTGATGAGTAGTGGCAAAAGCCCACTCGGCACAGGCTGAGGAAACTCACTCTCGTGAGCCCCATATAGCACGCGAGAGCCGACAGGTTGACCATTTTTTGATAAGTTTCCTGATCGACGACAGCAACAAGCTACACCTGAGGCCCCAGTACCGACCCAATTAGCACCGCGTGCTGTCGAAACAGTCGCCGCTGTGACCTGAGAATCGGACTCAGTGCCACGGTTGCCCCGAAAATAGCTGCAGAAGAGAGACGAAAGTAGGACGAGTGAACGACCAAACGGTATGTGCAAGCGAGGAAACACCCTCAAAAGTTGGATGCAAAACCCATCCGAAAACTCAAATGCATCGCCAAACCGGCGTGCCACTCACCCACCACGAGGCAGCGGGCATTGAACCAGGGTCAGATGATGTGGCAGTGTCTTGAGGGTCCCCGCGTCTTCGTCAGGTCGACGAAGACAACGCTGGCTGTGAACGCGCCAAAAGAAAGCCAAGGATGTCTATGCCTGAAGGCAGTGAGCCATCATTACAGAGCCTAACGGGCAGACGACCGTCAGCCCGGTTGGACCCAACGACCAGATTGGAACCTTCGACATCAAAAGCAAAATTGAGTTGGAGGGCAAGAGTGAATTCAAGATATGCTTTTACTTCCACGCACAATCACCTGACTTTATTAGGTACCCAACAGAGGTTTGGCATCGCAAATGCCCCTTGTCTAATGCGAAGCACTACCTAACCATTTAATACGGACTGTAGTCCGATGATTCAGAGACTCCAGTGCAAGGAGGCTAGTCTGATTACACTCTTGCAACCTGCCTGAGACCACTCCGTCCCATGACCTGGCTCTTCGGCTCTCCATCCGACGTATGTCGTCCTCCTCGTCGTCACTCTTGTCCTCGAACACCACGAGCTCCGCCTTTCCCATACTCATTCTAGCACTTTTGGCCTCGCCAAGCTCTGCAAACCCGCAGGCCGTGAAGCTCAATGGTGGGAGTTGGCAGGCCATAGGACAGGGCAGCTTAAGGTCTTGGGGTTCAGTGCTGGCTTCATCCATCCTGGGTGCCGTTACACTCTGTGTCCCGACAGTCGTCTCACCCCTGCCCGAATTTGACTCGGGCCTGGTCTTGGACCAAAACTCGAAGGACAGAGTGGATGTTGTGACTGTCTGGATGCTGTGCCGTAACCATCTTATAAACAAGCGGCTCCTTGGTATATTGGCTGGGTCTCGCTGGCCTGCCCAAGTCTCGAGTAGGATATTCAGGGATGGCAAGCAGGCGCATATGTTGCCTATCACCGGCTCGAGAAGGCTGTTTGCCAAGTATGAAAAAGTTAGCGAGGGAGGAAGAACATGCGAGAATTAGGCGACGACTCACGATAATGTGGATAGAATGGAAAAGCTGACTGTAATATCGTCAGAAGGCAGCAGTTGGAACGTTTTGTACGCTTTAAACACGACCGTTCCGATAGCACTCCCACCAACGCCGAGCATAAAAATGATTCTTAGGCGGACTCGACCAGATAGCCTCATGGTAAGTGTCAGAGGTATCGGGATGACGAGGATGATAAAATCGGCCATAATGGCGAGGACCATGTCTGCCGTGAAAAGATGGGCCTGATTGATGCAGCGTGGATTGACACCATTGATTGCCTTATGGGTCGTGTCTGTCCAATAAGCGGATATGGGCTTGCAGACCAGTATCTATGCCCACGATTCATGAGTACGTCGTCATATTCACCAGGCTGTTCTGTCTATTCCGCATGGGTGACACACACCTTGATACATTGGACGGGCAAATATGTCACTGCGAATACGACACACAGAACACGAATGCCTGTAGATACACGCTGGCGGACCGAAAATACACGAGCGATCATCAGCAGCAAGCTGACCTTTGTGGCGAATGCAGCGGGGATATACACTGTTGTGGCGATGTAGAGCCACTGAAGTTGATAGGTCAGTCTCGTGGTCTCTGAAAAGGCAAATTCATTAGACACTTACCATTGAAAAATTCTGGAATGTATAATCTGATAATTCCCATAGGTGATATCCCTGACCGTGATGTGTCACTGTTTATATCTACCTTTTTAACAAGCTGTCAAGCTCGGCGCGAAATAGGTGATGTGACTAACTCATGAGAAAACATATGCCGAGAACCATTGTGAGGATCTATAGACACTCATCTTTTGTCAGCAGGTACCCTCCAATTGAACTTGGTGATCCATGATAAGATGTTCTCACCCATGAAGCTCCGCAAAACCCTGTCATTATGTCAACTAAAACGTGAACAACGCCTGGACATAGAATGGCAATGATGAGACCTACAATCTTCCAGTAGCAATTCGCCGCGTTTGACGACCATCTTTACGTACAAACGGACCGAAAAGAAAAAGGTCATTATTATAAGACTGAGGCTTTGGCTGAAGATGTCGGTCGTGTGGGACACATCTTGCGGATGCGTGAAATTTGGTACCGAGCCTGGCGGAGGCTCAGCGGCGGCAACAAAGTTGGCTGTGCTGTCGTTCATACTTTCATGACGCCTTCAAGTTGTGGCGATTATATTGTTGTGGAAACCGTTACCGCGACAAAGACTTTATTGATGAACCAAACAGAGATGTATGAGTCGAGAGTCCCAAACTCCTATGTTATTCATCCCAAGCAGTCTTCCGCTTAACCGCGGGCAATGCAGTAGGCTCTACAGAAATCTCGGCCCGCTTTGTCCAGGACGGTCTATGAGGCCGAACCTGACTTGTAACGCATATTTAAGGTTTTTGGTGTACTTCAGGGTCCAATGGTTCAGATGTCAGAGATAAGAGATTTGACTCGTTGTCTGTCATGTGTATTCGAGGTTTCTGTACTGAGTCATAAACTGTTGTGTTTCGGCATCGGCGTCTGTCCGATCGCCAGGCCAAGCACACCTGGACAGTCAAAGCTCCATGGCATACATGGTCAGGCCATAGTTCCGTCACTACCCATCCAAGGTATATCTCTAGGTATTCAGCATCTATTTCGGGCGAGCGTGCGGATTATCTTTGATGGGTACAGTAGGTACCCCTCCCTTTGGCATGAGTCTCGTGTCATGATCTGATATTCCAAATTCAAGGCATATTATATACTAGTCAAAAGTGGGTCTATTTCTGAATGCCCTCAAAATGCTATAACATTAATTTACCTGTGCATTTCATCTTAATAAATGATCTATGATGCTAAGTTTAGTGTAAATATAATAGCGGTTTAGAAGAACGGTAGTAAGATATTACTCCTACAGTAATTTGGGTATGCCCTATATACTAAGGCCAGAACTCCACAGAAATGAGATATAGAGGGCCGCACTGGCACAGAGACAGCATTAATCATGGATCAAAATGTCCGGGAACGTGGTTGCTATAGCGGAATATCCTCCGGAGCTCATGTAATATCCTTATTACGATAGACGCCACCAAAAGAGTACCGTGCCAGCTCTCGATATTTCAAACCCGGTAAGCATTCCAAGGGGTGGTACGTACTATATGTATCTTGACGAGTTCTGCACCTATAAGTTGGATCACTGTCAATAAAATGGATCCTGGTCTTGTTCTTTTCTTTCAGTTCGCAAAGAGTGACAGCACCAAAGATCAGATTGATATTGACACCATCCCAAACATTGCATGTTGATGTCGTATTTTATGTTGGACAGTAATCTAGACATATGTTAGATAGACCATAGTACTGGAATGAAATTCAAAGGGGGTAACCCTAAGCTAACCCTAAGCGTGGGGTCCGAGTTCTTCTTCCTATGAGCATACGAGATGCACATATAATATGAGCTCTGAAGTCTTGGTGAGTATACAGAAAATCCACAGACTAACATCAAATACAGTTGTTGCAACCTTTAAAGTGACATAAAGGCCACAGAGGCTCTGTGGTCCAATTGCCGCAACTTCATCCTCGAAAGGAATCCAGAGCCCCAGGGTCCCTTGATCAACCAGGTCCATACTGGCCTGACAGAAACATCAATTATTTGATGACTATATGGCTACATAGCCGCAGATGGACGAGTAGGTCGGAACCTAGTGATTTACAACGTCTAAGTTTGATGTTGGCTCTATCAACCATAGTATAATATTCTCAAAGCTTGGGTTGTCACTAGATATTGATGCAATGGGCACCTCGTCAAAAGCTATGATTGCGTGGTTACACACAAGAAGTTTCGCGATTTATCATTGTTTTCATAGCACCAGAACAGTCACACAGAATGCCTCGACTTACGATATGTCGTTCCAGCCAGTATTCTTTTATAAAAGCTCTTTTTCGCACAATTTACCTCAATTTGGGTTTTGTATATATTGCACAAATATCAACGCACAACTAAACCACCAATTAAACGAAAACAACTGTAAAAAGACGACACCATGTCTTCAAGGTCTCATCTTCGCGATAGCGAACACAATTCTCACAGAACTAGCTATGTGGGCGGAGGCAAATGTCCCGCTTATGCTTCTCCGGTGAAGTACTTAACATTCATTTCCTTTCATAATCATCTGCTATATCTCCCACTTGGTATATTGACACCGTGGTAAATCTGTAGTTCCCAACACCACTCCCAGGAACCGTTCGTCGACGACGGTGTCGAGCGACCTGACGGGTCCTTGGACGCAGGGGCGTTTTCCGAAGGAGAGTAAGTCAGAACCTATTCTTCGCTTTTGTTAATCTGAAGGATGGTATGCTAACAAAATCTTCAAGCTTCATGGGAACCAGGTTCATCAATTTGGATACCGAGTCCCAGGCGGAGGCCAAATACCAAAAAGGCGACAAATTCGATGCTCGTATCGAAGTAGACGCAGCAGACCCAAACTGGAATAGGGTGTATCAATATACGCGTGCAACGGAAAACCAACATCCATTCCTGAGTCCTGATACACGAGGGACGTCGCCGTCGACTTATTTGGAAGGGTCCGGATCCAGCTCTGATCACAACGTAGACCCAAGCTGGAATAGGGCGTATGAATATACGCTTGCAACGGCCCACCAAAATTCATTTCTGAGTCCTGATACGCGGGGGACACCGCCGTCGACCTACTTGCAAGGCTCTGGATCAAGCTCTGCACACACCGCAGACCAAGGCCACGCCGGGCCAGCACGGCCAGCACGGCCAGCACGAGTCGTCACCTACCATTCCGGTCCCTCAGAGCAAAGGGAAATTGTTGATTATGGGCAGGAAGAGCATCGTTCTGGAAGTAGTTCGCAAGGACGTCACGGTGGCCACAAATCGGAAACAACAGGGTCTCACAGGTCACACAGGCGGTCAGGGCGGCGCTCGCGACAACGACATTGAAATTCTCGCACTGGCGACGATGGCAGCGATGGCTGAATTCTCATATAAAAGTCTTTTGCAGACAAATGAGCATCGTAGTGTGAAGGTCACATAGAGATAATACCCTCAGATCAAAATAACTTTCATTCTCGCTTGCATGCTTTGTATACTACACCGGCTCGTCTCTTTGTGAAATTTTGTACAATTGAAACCCGAAGAGAAAATGGAAGCAATCTAGTACCCCGTTCCTGCAGTATTGAGCTTCGAGTATCCCGGAAACTCGTCGAACAAAGTCTCACTGACACTGCCCGTGTTGAACGACGGACAGCTTAGCGAGCTTTCAACGTTATCAAACGCAGTATTGAGCTGTGAAACACCCGCTGCAATATCAGAGAATATTGGCTTGAGCAGATCGGGAGCTACACCCTGTGCGAACTGGAGCGCAAAGCACGCCAAATTATTCCCCTCGAGCAGCGTTTGGGAGTTATACACCCCACCCGTCAAGTCCGAGACGTCCACGCCAGCAAACGAATTGACCGTGCCCGTGTTGCCGCCGACGCTGATAAATTCGGGATAGGCCTCGGCGGCAGCAACCACGTCCAGGAGGAAGAATGGAATGGTGTACTCGTCGCCAATGGCTCGCTTGTACCAGTTATCTGGAATGCGCTCATTGCCGGGCGTGTAGACAAAGCTGCCGGGGGAGCCGGTGACGGAGAAGAAAGACTTGAGAACCTCTTGGTTGAGGATTCCCTCGGGCGCTTCGGCCGACTTGTTGCCCATGAAACGGTAGATGAAGGTGTACGCTGCCGGCTCAACAAGCACGCCCGAGAATGGGCCACTGAAGAAGTAAGGATTGGTGGCGACACTGTTCTCGCGGCGCTGGTGGCGGAAGTCTGTGAGGACGGAGAGATCATAGTTTGCAGTCGCGGCGTCTGTCTGCATGTTGAAGAGGGTCTCGAACTGGGAGACTACGACCTCGTGGTTGTTGCCGGTGGAGTAGAGATCGCCACGGGTGGGAGAGGCGTCTGTCTCGTACTTGTTGTGGCTTCCGGTAAGACCTTGTGGTTGGCCAATCAGACCAAGACCGCCGACAAGGCTACCGACGAGGCTCGTTGCTGGCGCGCCACCGATGGAGAAGCTCGTGAGGTCACCATCTATGACAGAGCCATACACCGAAAGGAATGTGGCGAGATCCAGGCCCATACCAAATACTATTTTGCAACCATGTTAGAACCAACATGTCAACAGCGTCTAAGTAGATCCGAGATATCTGCTTACCTTGATTGGTGCCAGCGATAGCTTGAGCAAATGTAGTTATGCCATTGTGAGGGATGTAATTGTGGTTGGCCAGGGCGTTCAGCCCGGGACAGGGCCCACGAATATCACCAGAACCAGGAGCGACGAAAGCGTTGGCACCAGTCGTGGAGATGAGCTGTGCGGCTGCGTCGAAGCCTGGACTGACGCCTAGTACTCTTTTCCTCAGCTTCGAATCAGATTCGCTTACATCCGCTGAGGCAAGACGAGCATATAACTCTTCAACCCCGAGGCCTTCCCGCTCTGCTACATCAAAGAGCATAAATGGGAATGCATTTGTTGTGGAGAACCCGAGTGTTGCAATTAAGAGGCTTGTGTAATGTAATGAGAGCTTCATATTGATTGTCGTATTAGTGAAAGGCTTCGAGTATTCTGGCGTCAGAGAACTTGAATAGATTGTAGGAATGATTTCTTCGAGGGTCAGGCCAACACATCCAGCTGAAGCTGGCACGGGGCGTTATATATATCATAGCATCAACACAATACGAATACCATCTACTTTATTTCTCGCTGCACTACCGCGCCCAGCTCTGTGTATTCAACTTGGTCTTGGAGTGTGACTGTCAAAAGGACATTTTAGTCGGATATCAAGATGCCCGAACTAGTGCCAACTAGTGTCCAGCTACCATAGGCGTACTAGATAGATTATGGCTTGAATTGCACGGTAGTTGACTGGCCAGCTTTTGGTGAGCCCTAGGCCGGGAATGTTCCTGGAATTGACCTCGGCTAGGCCTTTTCTTTGTCGTTGACTTTCCCAAGTTTCTTGAGTGTCTTGGCCGATGGCTTGTGGGCTCGAGGCGACAATGCAAATCTTGATTCACCCTTAGTGAAACATTTGATTCTGTGCCCATGTCTTTCCGGACATAACGGGCCGACGATTTTTAAAATCTCGGAGAGTCACTTCCCTCACTTAAAGCGTCTCGGCCCCTGTGTAATGGACCTTCACTGTTTGCGTTGTCTCATAGATTGCTTTCCTGGAAGCCCTGGTCGTGGTCAAATCGCAACCAACCCCGCCCACGATTTTGGCCTCGGATATGTATCGTGGGAATAGCACTATTCGCTGGGGGGCATGAGGGGTTGTGTATTTACCAACGGCGGCCAACCTGTTATTACCGGGACGCTAGTTGTGAGGATCTCAGCAACGAACGCCACACACACATGACAAGACATTTCACGCCTTGACATACTCGGGCTAATTCCGCGGATCTTCAACGGGTGGTGCTCTCTTTGTGATGTGCCATCCTTGATAAACATTCACCTATGGCACGTTCCCGATTTCCAAGGCGAGCACGGGTGAGCGCACGCCCTTCACCTCCGTTCTAACTTGGGGAATTTCATTCGTAACGAGTCCGCCCCCGCCCAGCGCCCGCACGAAAATATGACTTTAGCAACAAATAATGACGGTAGGCGGCTTGGCCCAAGAAGTGACTTTGTGGAATCACAGCCGCCACACCAACTAGAAGCAAAATGACGTGTGCGGCGGGTGACAGAGATCCCGTACAACACTAAAGAGAATATACTTTATTAGGTAGCCGGTAGCTCATCAATCCAGGTACCTAGCCGACTGGTGGCGAGGATCCGTCTTTCCACTACCTAGCTAGGCTGTCAAGTTGTTCTTCGGCTGCTGTGGCAGTGTTGATCTTGCTTAGTATAATGGCGACTAATGGCGTTGAATCCATTGGTTCAGCTTGCCAGCTCCCGCCGAGTTTATTCTGTTGAACACTAGATACTCGGTGAAGTAGGGAAGAGGAGTATAAGCAAGTCAAGAAAAGCCGAATGTATCGAGATCTGGACTGTGGCACCAGTCATGGCTTATGCGGGAGGCCATGTCATAAGGCAAACATGCAAGAGTATCTTCAAAATCTTCCTGAAAAACTGCAGAGTCAAATGCACGGCTGTGCGACGATACCTAGACATGTTTTGGTCGCGGTGGTGAGTCGTGACAGGCTGCCCAGAGCCGCAGCAGGTCCGGGCCTGAAGGCCGATTATGTCCTTTGGTTTGGTGGACAAATATTGGGTAATTATCTTTCAAATTTTTTGTATTTGCCAAGTAGTATAGCAACATAAAGTGTTGATCAAAATATTAGGCCGAAAACCATGAACGCCTACACAAAACAAGGGTATTCATTCACCTGCACCCAACCGCCCACCCAAGCCCCAACAATTAGCAAAAGACTCCATGCTTGCGATGCCAGCTCTCTCTCTCTCTCTCCCTTTTAGTGTGCATGCGAAATGTACGCTGCAGCATTCTGCCTCTGAAGCCTCAAGTTTTTGTCGTATCGGATTTCGCGGTAAGCGGAGTATACACCAAAGGACAACTGTTGCACGGAACAAACAAATCAGTCACACGTCCCATGAAGGTGAAGAGGAGAAAATAGAAAAATAGAAATAAAAACATTACTATGTAAAGACACAGTGCACAAAAACAATGGCGCGACTCACCATTCCAGTAATAAGAATCATAAGCGGATATGCCTCCGCAGGCGGCTTCATAGGGCTGGAAGCAAGGCGCTGCATCATGGACGGGGCCTTGACCACTTGGTGGAACAGTCTAGGTGTGGGACGCATGGTGGCAGGGTTGGTAGGTTTCAAAGTAGAGAGAACGGTATAATTATCGCAGTTTTCGTTATTGTTGTTGAGTTCGCAGGTGTGAATGTAGCAGTGTGTGATGTAGAGATGCGTCGAGTCTCAGTTGACAATGTCTTAGAATTGTGTGGTTGTTTCAATGCAAGTGCTATGCGATGGTGCCACCAAAGCCACACTTGTAGCATCGTGGAACTCAGTCCCCGTTATATACCTACCTTGCACGCAAACAAAATCGTAGCAACCTCGCAATGTTCCGGTCATCTTTTCATACGAATGGTTCGACAGGATATTCCGATTTGCACCATGGGGCGTGTTTTCAGGCTTGAAAGGGTAGTCAGCTGGCTCGCGTGGTGTGATTCTTGGCGGCGGAGCATCCCACCGTGGCGTGATCCCGTCCTGTCATGTCAGCCTTCGAAGATTGAGCCTGGAAATCCCGAAAGAACATGTAGGACGACCTGCACAACAATTGTGGATTGGGCGGTATAATTAGGGACATATGGTTCGGCCAAGAATAATTACCCCGGATTTCTCTGCTCGCTGTCACCAGATTGTCGGAACTTTAAGGCTGGAAGGCTGGGATTGTATGCGCGCCCGCATGGTTGACGGAGCTGACTCCGGTTATGGATCCACACAGCCAGACTAATAACCCTGCTTTCCAGCACATGCCGTCCCTCATGCCAGGCTTTTGATGACACTCTGGTCGAAGATGACATATACCAGAGAATCCGTGTCGAGTGCCCCCTAAGATCCCCCAAATCATCCATCTCCAGGTCACTTCGATTCATAATACTAACGGAGTCAGCCCCCTGCAGCAGCTGAATCCTTGTGCTCCAACGTATCAACAGGTTTCCAGAATGCAGACCACTAAAAAGAACTTGAGGGTTGATTTTGTCTATTCATTTGACATAAAGTACCCCTTTTCAAATCCCCGGAAAGACCATCCTTCCGCAAGACGCCATGTGCCCGTAGTAAACACAAGAAGCCGAAGTGCTATGAACCCACCGCTTCCTCTTTTGCTCAATTAACGTGCGCCCCAAGACATCACTGCTGTCCAACATCCTGCCCAGAGCGTCCCCCTACCGTGCTACTGCGGCATTCAGCACTTGCGTCCTGAAGAATCCTCCCTTTGTCCGCTCAATGACCTGCTGATAGACACTGCTGGGTGGGTGGTTCATGATGACTGTCCCTTCCTTGGAATCGATCTTGGCGTCCAGGCGCGTGTCCCGGATGAGGTTGACAATCCACTTCTCGCCGTCCTCGTTGTTCAAACCGAGGCTAGCGCTCAGGCCCTGAATGTCGATGCGCGCGTGAATCTTGCAGTAGCTCTCGAAAATCAGGTGGCGGGCGTTATCGACAAAGGCGTCGACAGATGCGCTGAGGAAGAAGTCGGTGCGCAGGACCTCCTCGGCCAAGGTGAGCTGGCGCTGGGCTTCCTCGAAATCAAAGTCGATAGACAGCGCGCGCACGAACTCGGTGAGCGGGTCGTTGTACTCGTATGCCTCCTGTCGTACAATGCGCACAATGTCCTTCAGCTGCTTCTGTTGGACACCAGAGTTGCGCGCCCGCCCGCGGCCGGTAATTACAGCGGCAGCCAAGTAGCGTAGGATCCAAGGGCAAGAGGTCTGGATGGTGTTGATGTATTCGGGACGGAAAAACATTTCGAGGAGGGCGTCGCGCGAGGAGTCGCTGTTGAACAGGGGGAACAGGGCCCAGTGAATGAGCCAAGTGCGGTGTTGAAGCTGTGCAAGCGGGTTGTTGTACAGCTTATTGTCGATGCCCTCTTTCACCTTGGTCATCTCCTCCATAGCACCCTCCCAGTTGGTGGTCAGAATTTCGGAGGCAAGCTTTCCCCAAGTTGCTGCCGAGACCTTGTCATCGTCGGTGGACAGGACACGGAATTGGTAGAGCAGATCGGCGGCGGCAGCATAGTTGCCGCAGCTATACTGGAAGTTGCCAAAATCGTAGAGCGCGTTGACCATCTCGATGGTGACCTGTCAAAGTGCACATTAGCATGTATATCCGGAGCCTGAACCAGCTTTCGCCGAACACTCGAAATTGCGGAACTAGGCGCATGTCGCACGTACATCGTGATCCTTCTTCAAGAAGGCCAAGTTGGCAACCTTGTCGCTTCGCAAGTTCGAGACAACCTCCTCGGTCTGCAACAGCTCTGTGATCCTGGCGGTAGACTCCTCGAACTTCTCAAGGGTCTCGATGACCTTTTGCCTCTTGTCGGTATACTCTTTTGGTGGGTCTTGCAGGCCCTCGAGATCGCAGTAAAGGTTGGCGACGTAGTCGGTCATGTTGGTCTTCTTCAGCAGCTCGAACTTGGCCTTGAGCAGCTCGCGGGTCTTCTCAGCATCAACAGACTGGCCATCCTCGTTCTCTAGTTGCCCGCTGCTGAACTCGAGGAGAGGAAAGATAAGGTGTCGGTCGAGTCTGGTGACAAGCTTGGGCAGCAGGTCGAACTCGGAAACTGCGAGGTCCGCCATGGTGTGTGCGTGTGTGATCTTCGGTATCTGAGATGAGGTCCAGGAGGTTGTATGTTCTTCGCGCAAGTCTCAGTCGGGGAGGCGGAAGATCGGTGACTTGAGGTCGAAGACAGTGTCAAGTCAGGAGGGAGTGACTGACAGGGACGGTGTCGCGCCTTGGTTGGGATTTGCGAGAAAAGCGCGGTTCGATGAAGGTGGAAGATGAATGGCGGGGCTCACCAAAAACCAGCATTGTTCCTGTCTTTGCTCTAACAAAGTTCTGCCTCGCTAGTGCCCGGTTTCGTGGGGTCCACATGTGCTAGGCGTTGATTGGTTCATCGCTCTTTCCATTTTGCCGTTCCGTGCCTGGCAAGTGCGTGGGCCGGTCGCGGTCCCGACTAGCCGACGTCAAGCTTCTTTTTTGCCCAAGCTCTGACCACGACGACGGCGACAACGACGACGACGACGACAACAGCAACAACAGGCCTTCGCTGACCCGCACATCATCCAAATTCCTGTTCGGATTCCTTGGTATTTGTTCGAGAGAGATTGTTCAACATGTTGCGCCAGACACCCCTTCGAACAGCCGCCTCGGCATCCAGGCGTATCATTCCTGCGACCGCCTCTCGCTCTTCTCTCTTCTACACCAGCCGATTCCTCACAACCGAGGCAGCAGCGCCAACAGAGACACCAAGCCAGTCGGGTCTCCATTTAAAAGCAGCAAAACTCGAAAGTGCCACTAAAACATCCTCAACGGCATCAACCCCGCGTCGGCTTACATACCTTGTGGGACGAACACAATCAAATAATGTCTCTGTCTACGACGACGAAAGATCTGGTGGTACGAGGAAAGAGACGGTCATAAAGAAAATTGAAGGGAATGTACAGGATCTGAAGAACGACCTTATAAACGAGCTGAAGTTCAAGAAGCACGATGTCAACATCAACCCGGTTACAGGGCATGTAAAGATAAAGGTGAGCCAGATCAGACGGGCCTTTAAAGCGCCATCGTTGGCAAATCTTGAAGCTATTGCTGACCTTGTAATAGGGATGGCATTTGGGAAAAGTGAAGACTTGGCTAGAAGCTCGTGGGTTTTAAGCGGCAGAGACAGCAAGGCTTACGGAGCTGCGCGTCGACATGTCGAGACCCGTCACTATATTCGCAGTGCCAACCGGGATGCATGCAAGTGGTCTTCCAAAACAGACCTCTTTTTGCAGCAGAGTAGGCAGGCGAAGCAAATTGCCAAAGGCAGTCGATGGAAGGACGAGCTGCACGCACGGTTTTGCATGGCGCATGAGATTTGCATGGCGCATGAGATACCCTGGCCAAGACAGAGGTGCACCACATCAACTAAAGCAGACATCCGGCCGAAGTCTGAAGGTTGAGGATTAGCACATAGAGTGCTCGTTGGTATTAGTGCCGCTGTCTGGCCCTCAGAAGCGCGACTCGAGGCGCTTTGAGGTTTTGATGGCTTCCTGGAGTGAAGGATCTACATGTTCAATGCGGCTGTGCTGATACTTTCCACCTGGTTTCTGGAGGCGACTAAGATCTATTTGTCTACTTGTAGAAATTCTGTAATATATATCCAAGCGAACAAGTTGACAGCCCAAACATCCATACTGGCCGCACTGGAATTGAAAATGTCTGCAATAAGCGATTCATCGGATTTATGGGCGCCGAACCTCGATCACTCTCTCGATGGAGTTCATGGTCAAGCATGAAGGCAATGAAACTGACTTACGGATTGAGCTCGGAAATGACCTGGGGCCTATGGCCCGGCAGAGGATCCGAGGATCTAAGGAAATATGATTAGAGCTCATTTGGGCTGGGGCATAGGTAGGTAACGAATACGTTCAACACGCTCACTCATTGTGAAATAGGGGTCCATTATTTCTATACCCTATCAAAATACAGTCGATTTGCATTCTTGCTTGTCGTAGAAAATGGACTTGTGTCTGTCTTCCAGTGCGCATCATAAACGAACCATATTAGCTGGTGCCACGTTTTATACCCCATCATCAAGATTAAGTAGGTAGTTTATGCTTGCTGGTCTCGCCTTAGATTTATCAACTTTATCAAGGCATCGAAGTGTTCAGCGACTCGAAGATTCTCTAGGTACTTGCCGACCTCGCTAGTAGCACTTACTCGCCTCTTTCACACATTTTGCACAATAATCTTCTACCATAATCTTCTACCTATTTTATACGCTTCTTCTGTTTCGATCCTCATCGGCAGAGCCTTATAGAACCTGTCCATTTACAACTGACCACTGCAAACAAAATCAACGCAATAGCAACACGTCCATCACCCCTCGCAACATGTGAACGGTGTTGTGGGTCATCAATATCTGCATTTCGCCAAATCAACGCCTGAACCTTATCCTGGATCATGAACTTCACGCAGATCAGTGGCAACATACTTTGGCATAGATGGTGAGTATCTCCGTTGGATTAAATTTACTGATGAAGTGAATTTCCGATCTAGATCTTCAAACATCCATTTGCCAATCGGAATTTCCGAAACTGGGGGATTAAAATATAGACACAGGGTCAAACCTACCCAATTATCATCTTAGTTTTCACAGTATGGGCTAGGGCAGGTTTGGCTTGAGATCAGTCGAGGTCCCCCATCCAGAGGGAAGAAAAGAAAGTTTCCCCCCTGGGCAGCCATACTTTTTCTCAACCTCTTGGCAAATACATCTGGACAGACTTTCGGGTGCATGCGTCTCTGAGATATGCATTTCAGACCAGTCAACCCGATTCAGCTCATGCTGTACGGTCCGTATCACGTGTGGTATCCACTTTACGACGCTTATAATCAGCCGCGGTCCCTTCGAGCCTAGCTTGCAATTCTCTTCGCTTCCGCGATAAGGACGACACAGAAGGAAAACAAAATGGGGAAGCTTCCAGCCGGTCGAGCAATTTGTTTTCTTGCCAATCGGTAGGAACAACAGTGCCGATTTTGGCAAGCTTTCTTACGACAATTTGCTCATCGACTCCTTGCCCTTCATCAGCACCTTCTGTCGCATTATACAAGCTTCCGAAACAGGCTACGCCGCTGCATCAACTGGCGGACTACAGCAATTTCTGTCCACTATGCGACCGTGTGTCCAGGTAAGCCATCTCCTTGTCTCTCGATTTCTCCGCTCCAACAAACGACCCCGGGTCCATGATGAGAAAGATTCCTATTATTCCAGACCAACCCCATGGTGGCATGTTTTAATTAGACTCTGAGACTCTTGCTTTGCACGCCCCTCAACTCGACCACTTCCCGCCCTGCTGATCTCTATCGCTGCACGAGGATCCTCGCTAACTTCCCGTGGTCGAAGATTGTATGGGCAGGTCGAGAGCCCGCTTTTCAGACGGGCCTGTCCTGCTTGCAGGGCACCTCGTTTCTGGAAGTGCGACGATACCATTTCGGGCCCGCTCGGACTAAACAAGTCGCACAGGCTATCCCCCCTTCGAAGTCCTTTCTCGAGCCCTGCGACCATCGACTGAATCGAACAGAAACAAGGAGCTCGGAAAGGCGAACGTCTGGACCGTGTATGGAAGAGACTGAAAGAGACAGACAACAGACACTTCGGACAAGGTGACGGCTTCAGGAATGGCATAGCATCTCCACTTTGCATCTTGGCCAGCGCTCCTAAACTTCCCATCCTGAAAGGCATCTTGCTCATTCTGAGAATCACAAAGAGTACGGAGTTGGGCCTCAATTGGTGCTCAGCGGTGCCTACCGGCATCGTCAGTCCTCACCCCCAACGGCCCTTTCTTATATATGTAATTTGAATGCCAGCCTGGGAATAAATTGAAAACAATCCCGCCTGGCCGCGTCCTTCTGTGACCTCCGTGACCGGCAACAACCTGCGAGGCGCCCGGACCTCGACTGCCGGGACTGTCGGTCATTTTACGCCTCCCAACTGCAGTCTACTTTGCGCACTCAAGTGGACTCGGAATCCACATCACAGCACGAACCACCTGTGACGTGTGATGCAGAACCAGTCAAGAGGCAGCTTGAAGAGCTATTTATATTATGTCGCGCCGCGCAGTGAACTGCCCAGCATTGGACAGACAGCCTTCCCCTCTCATCTGATTTCTCCAAAGACCTTTATCATCATTGCGAACGTTGTTCTCCTGATCTGTTGCCGTCATGTCTGAGAAGCCCGTTTTTCTGCTCGCCCACGGCGCTTGGCACCCTTCCTGGCTATACGAGCCGCTCAAAGAAGCCCTCGCCAAGCTGGGCTACACCCTGGCTGTACCTGCTTTGCCTACTATGGGTACCAACGCGAAAGACATCACATGGGAAGCTGATGTAGAGGCACTTCTACAAACCGCTGAGCCTCTCTTTACACAGGGAAAAAAGGTCGTGTTGATTGGGCACTCGTATGGTGGCATTCCGGCCTGTATAGCAACACGTGGGCAAAGCGTTGCTGAACGGCATTCTCGAGGCCTAGTTGGCGGATTCCTTCAAATTCTTTTCCTCTGTGCTTTTGTTATGCCATCTAATGGCATCAGTCAAGCAGACCTGATGCAGAACATGCTCCCTCCTTGGCAGGAGCATATTACCGAATCTGGACGTATTGTAAGTCTGAACATATCCAAAGGCTGGAACTTAGCTAACAATGAAATAGACTCAGCTTGTGGTTAATCAGAAGGCTAAGAGCGTCTTATATAACGACTTATCAAACGAGTTAGCAGACAAATATTTCAGCGCCTTGGTACCCCAATCTTATGCTGCTCTGGAAAAGCCGGTTGATTTTTCAGTATCTGATATCACTATTCCGAAGGCGTATATCGTCTGTGAGGGCGATCAGGCTTTCCCCACAGCTGCGCAGCACCACTGGACCAACACCCTCGGCCTCCGAGAGGTGTCGGTGTCGGGCGGGCACACGGCATTTGCAAGTGTTCCTGACGAGCTGGCGGGTGTATTGGCGGGGCAGGTGGAATGATTAGCATCCATTCGAGCCTTACTGAACTACCACATCTATTGGCAGGGTCATGTATTCGAACACGATCGTTGGGGTTTGGTTGTTGTGTTGTATTGGTCCAGGGGGAAAGGAATGCAGTGGGGGCTATGGGTGCCGGTCAGAGGATTGCTAGCTGGTTGCCAGCTGTCCATGACGACTGGCATTGCTGCACCTCAACCGTAGTTGGCGTGCGCCTCCAGATATGTTCATTGCCACTATTCCCACAATATCCGTACTTGAGCATCCACACACAGATGCATAGGAGTCGACTTGTACTTCAGGCCCCTAGGTTGAGGTAGTGACAGATAATACCAAGAGAGAATACAAACTAGTAAGCATCTCGCGCGTTCACATTTGGTCCTGCTCCTCAAAAGGCGACAAAGATTGCAGCCAGTCGAGCCAGGCACCAGACCCCTGGATGGATGAATTACTGCTTACACACATCCTACTTGTATTCATCATTGTCTCCATAATCAATACTCGTTAACCCTGGCAGAAGCCACTAGGGCCAGCAGGCTGGCAGACACTCTATAGTCTTGCATAAGGTGGCTTATATACAATAAATCCCTTCGAAAATGCCACTCAGTTCCTGTTGTGCTCCCATGAATTCATATCCATAGAGTGCATGTTTTGCACAGGCCAAGGACTTTGATGTTCCCTCAGGATCGGGTCTCGAGAGCTCATGACGTGAGGAACACGCTCTACCTTGATGCTGCCCAACTGAACTTCGTCAGCTGTACCTTGGCCACACCTCACTGTTGAAGTCTGCTCTGGAGGATAGCGATTGGGATACCACCATGTGAATTGGGCACTTGCATGATTTCTTTCGATCTCTCCATGTTGGACACCAAGCTCAGGCAAGTGGTAGATAGTACCCCATCCCAAGTGTCCTGAGATCCAGGGGGGCCTTTTTTGTACCTGGATGTGCCGCCAATAGTGCGCATGGCCGGTCCAGCAGGTTGTTGTGAAGGTGCAGCAATATCCTGTCCACCTCTTGCTTTGCTCATATAAGCTTTGATTGAGCCAACAAACCGCAGATTCAGCATATCAGGGATGAGTGGTCTCATAACAGGCAGGCTTGCACAAATATAGCTATGTCGGGCTCAATGAATGTCCACAGGACAGAGAAACCACGATAGCAAAGACATCTGGACAGGGACCTGGGACATGTTTTTAGCTGAGAAAGAGTATCTGCAATTCGGAGAGCTATCCGCTTGCACCTGTGTATATTATTAACGAGGGAGCATGACCCAAACGCTGTAATAAAGGTTAATTCGGAAATTCGAAGATTACGTGAGAGTCACAATGAACGACCGATCCCAACCAAACTGCTGAAGGCACTCAACAGAGAACTCGAAGAGCTGGGGTCTGAGACGGGTGATTGCAGGAATGTAAGAGGAATTGGTGTGGCGACTTGTACTTGGCGGACGCGCTGCAGACGCGATCGTGACACAGCGCCGTTGGGCGGACGGTTCTTGGCAGCATCTTTAGTGCTGTGGTATGTTGTGAGAATTTACGTTCGGACTCAGCGCGAAAGCCAGTAACCAGCACCGGGGGGTGAAACTGGTCGAACGGCGCATCAGCCGAGAAGCGTCGATCCCAAGTCAGATTCTTAGAAACTTAGGCAGGAAGACGACCACCCGTGTGCCCGGTTCGCATCGAAATAAGACCGAGTCATTTGTTGCAGACTTTGACAGGGTGCTTGCAGCTTAGGAGAAAGAGATATAGACTTCCAAGAACCACACCAAAAAAGGGAAGAAAAAACAGAGGGGAGGAGAGGGTGGAATAGGCAGCAGAGGGTATTTGGAGAGGCACGTTAGTATTGGGAGGAAATTATATATTTCAGAAAAGCGTGGTGGGAGCCGAAATCGACCTGCAATAGAGATCGTCCGATTGGTTTAGCTGCACCGACCTGCCAGGCCTGCCTGAAAGTTGCACGAAAGAAGGTGAACGCAGGTCTTGAGGGATTACTAAGCCTTTGTCAAAAGAAGCCAAGAAAATCAAAATCCGGGGAAGACAAGGGTTGGATCTTGTCATGGCGGCACGAGACTTGGGAAAGGGGGGGGGGTTGGTGAAGTTCATCCTGACCTGTAACATGAAATATTTTGATTGGGTGGCGACAAAGAGGTTAGACCACATTCGGCAATTTTTCCTCAGCAAAAACGGTGGCGTTTGATGGTTGAGCGGGTCTTTCTAGCGCCCCGCATCCTGACCTAGACTTTAGTGGGGGAGGGGCCGTCGGGAGTCGGGAGGCATTTTCGACTTGTTATTTTAAAAGTGAAGAGAAAGAGGGAGAAAGAGCGTGGCGAAGGCACGTTCATCCCGTAGCTGTTTCCGTTTCTGGCATGGGCTGGAGCTGGAGCACCCGAGATCCAAGGGGCCTTCATTACGTGGTTGATGCACTACATAGGATGTGTCTACCAGTCTACTGACTTCTCGTTTCTACGACCATTTCGCCTTCGTGTAGGGAACACGGCCCACTCAACGTTGACGAATGCATGTACTTAGGTACCTCCACCCAGTACATTATACTTGCTATAGGCATCGATCATCACTACAATATCATAGTACAGCCTCCCACCCAC